>PNEQ01041016.1:0-12065 GCA_003012365.1 Medauroidea extradentata
CAAGATGTCTTCACCAGTCTCTCCCCACAGTGGTAGCACCTTCCTCTAGCACTTCCAATAGCGAACTCTCCCCAAATCTCACGATTCGGCCTTCTTATACTCAGTGAAACAGTCGGGGATATACCGCATTACAGGGGTCTAAAAATAGATATTTCATCATGTTTCGGATATGCTTTTAGTCACATAGGCCACCCTCGAAGGGTTAAGACGCAGTTGGGACAGGTATCTATGACGTAGGTTCGGCGGGTTTCCCACTATGAGCCACCCGGGCTTTGAGTCATCGGCCAGCCCTCAAGGTGTTACGAAACAGCCGCCGACTACTGGCCTCCAGGAACATGGCACGCAACAATAGTAATGCCTGTGATCTATGAACGATTCTTGCAATGGGTTCGTATTATGAATATAAATGTTTTTGGACATGCGCCATTGCGGGTGTTATTGTGGGATTTTCTGCAATACGACAAATTTACCCCGCAATGACGTATGTCCAAAAACGTTTATGTTCATTGCAATGCCTGTTATGTAGGTAATATTTTCTACGCGTTTTAATACAGAAGACCGACTGCTGTTAGGGGAAGCGCAGAGCTTCGTCCGTTAAGGAGACTATCCAAAAATGCCTCAAACGTGGGTGACTGGCGTATCCTTACGAAAAGCATTCAAGGAAATTTACACGTGTACGTACCAATTTCAGCGGACGGCGAAGGTGTTATCATTTCCAGTTGTATCTCAAGTTTGAAAATATCGATGATATCACTAAAGTCTGCTCATTGGGGCTCATGTTTTGCTCCTCGAGATAAGCAGGTTAAAAGACCCAGGTCAATAAGAGGAAAAATAACACGTTGCGAATGGGACGTCTAAGAGCTCTCGTTATGAAAATATGGAAATGAAAGACATACGTATAGAAAGCAAATGTAGTGATTTTATTTGATGCTGGCACAGGTCATGGGTAAAATTGTAGGGTTTACTATACGATCCAATGTGAACTTTTTTATTTTATGTTCTTAAGGGGTATTGGTCCCTACCACCTTGGATTTATCTGTTTCTTCTCGATAACGTCTGTTCCAGTCGATGTATCAAAATTTTTGTCACGACAAGGTATAGATACAAACTTAATTGATTTTCGGTAATTGCTGGAACCATAGTATATTCATTATTTTGCAACGGGAAACAGCTGAAAAGGAAAAATTGCTTTATTTATGGGAGCGACTACAGAGGCCGCAATATTAACAGAAACAACGCCATATGGATTCCAAAAAGAGAATGAAACAATAAACTATGCCTTGTCAGCGTGAAAAAAGTAAAACGGTGTGTCTATTCCTTGATTTATAAGAAAAACCGTTAAACCGAACTGACAGGGATCAATCCCCCTTAAACAATTCACGAAACTGAATAGTTACCGTTATTTAATTTGTCACTAAATAATGCCAGCTGTTTATCACAATTGAGTTGTTTAATGAAGGTAGTGTAGGTGAACTGTGCGTCTCGTCGACAGCGAGGTCAGTAGAGAAGGCGAAACACACAACTCAGTACAACGACGTGAACTGGAGAGCAGTTGGCCATTGCCTATGTTAAGGAACTATCCCAGCATTCGCCTGCAGCGGTTCTGGAAAACCATGGAAAGCATTAACGAGGATAGCCGGAGTCGGGGATCGAACCCCAGTCCTTCCGAATTCGAGTCCAACGTGTTATCGTTGCGCCACCTTGCTCTGTTTGTTGTTTGACCAAAATTAAAAATAGTTGAGTTGATACGGATATGAAAGCTTCACTAGCAGACACGCCGGCCTCTGCTGATAGGCGCCGGTTTATGGTGCGAGAGGTCCTGGGTTACAATCCTGGTTTTTGTTCAGAGTCGTTATTCATTTGCCTGTGCCAATCAGCGCACGCATAGCTGCCACACATCACGTCTGTGATTTGCGGGTTTAATCTCAAGACGCTGGGTGTTACGGCATCCAATCACTGACCACATAGCAGAGATGTAGGTGCGCACGTAAGGCACTGAAACAAAGTGGTACAAAAATCTTTTCGCGAAGTCTCCTGTCCCTACTAATATGGATAAAATACAGAACGGCAATCCTAGACAATGGTATATGCCAACTCTTTGAGTACATATTCATCCAGAATTACACTCATTCGTTACGCGTGATCTCTTGCGCCGCAGTTAATTGCACGAGGTTCCGGCGACAGTGATTGTGCCTCAGAAGTTCGTAACACTGGAAACAATTTTGTTCAAAACGTCGGCGAAAACTTTTGTCTAGGATCGCTGTTTTTTTACTTTCGCAAATTGGTTTCAAGAAACCTAGTTTTATATTGATGCTTTTAGCGTTGAATTATGTACCACTCTTTCTTAAGAGGGTTCCCTACCTGCGCTTGGAATGCGTTGCAGGAAGATGCGAGTATTCATTTTTTGACGGAACTACTCAAAGCGCTTCAAAATGGCTCGTCAACGAAAAGAACACACACGTCAGTGTATGACGCCATAAGCTCAAGGATTCGGTACGCGTGTTTTAAATATGATTTTCGGGCCTCCCAAAATGGCTGAAAACGGCTTTTTCAGACTGCCTTATCTGGGATTATAGAAACCAGAATCTAAAAACTCACAAATAGAAGCACGCGTTGGACTTTAAACCGTACTTCCCACAAATAAAATGAGATGGTCAGCGCTTAAAGTCCCATAGGAAAATGAATACTAGTACAGGTGTACGCGCCAGTTGAGTGGCTTGCACGTAGAGATCAAACTACGTTACACACGTCGGTCCGCGGTGACCTTGTGCTTTATCGATTTTCTACCGCACACACACAAACGCAGTCTATATAGGGAACCGCCTTAAGACTTCATTATAGTACCGTAAAATACTCTCACGTCCTTCACTAGCGGACAACTTGCCCTCATAACTCCAGCTCGCGCGCAAAGGCATGACTTACTGGACTTGAGCAGATATTGACTTCGCCACTCGAACACCCCCCGCCGTATTTCTTCCGGTCAATCGAACGCAGGGAGCAGCGGTTGACGCAGTAGTGGCTGGAGCGCTTGCGTTCCAACGTGATGATCTGGCTTCGATCCTCATTCAGTGTTCGTCAGGCTATTACGGTCGTCCAGTTCATAAGTTATCGGTAAATATCAAGTTACTTATCGTGTACCAGCCGAACTATTGATTTTAGACACATTTTTTATTAATGAAACATATTTCTAGTTACTGTTTAAGTAGTCCTACGTAAAAAATTGTTAGGTTATGTTTTTTAGGTTAGTTTGGATTAAGTTGTTAGGTTAGTTTACATTAGTTTACATTAGTTTACCTAACCTAATGTAAGGTTAGGTCAGGTTAGGTTACCTAACTTAACTTAACCTAATCTAACCTAAAATACCTAACCTAACAAAAAACTTGTTTTACGCAGGACTACTTAGAGTGTCACTATAAACAATTTTCATCGATGTTATGTCTAAAATCAATAGTTTGGCCGGTGCACAATAAGTAGCTAAACTTGTTATTTACCAAGTTATTTTTCGGGATGTGATGCATTGCCCTCGGTTAAACCTTCCATACGCTATTTATTTACTGGAAGACAGGAAGTGGGTAGCCGGAGAGTAACACAGTTCATTTTCTCCTCATTTCTAGGCTACCCGTGTTCCATTCCCGATGATATCGATCCGGATTTTTGTTATGTGGGAACTATGCAGGACGATGACAATGGTAGAGCCACTGATTTTTTGGCGAGACATTTTTGCACCAGTTTGTTTCAATGCCTTATAGCTAGATTCGCGGATTCATCTGGCAGTAGCCAAGATTTCTCAGTCCTGTACACGCACTGGACAAAGTCGAGATTATTCATTGGCTTACAATATTGCAAGCGAGGAGCACGCGATAGCTCTAGGAATTACTTACTTATTTTCTATTGACTTGCGCTAGTCAAATGCGTTTCGTGACAGCCGCCAGCCAATCACACACGTGATTATGAAGTATACATTTTGGCGTTCAACCTGACCTGGAATGTATCTGCGATTTTGACGTGCCTCTACTTATAGCTAGAGATGTTGGAGTATCGCGAAAAATTTTTGTGCCAACATACTTTCGAAAACACTGTACTTCCTTGTGACGTGTACGATTGGGCGATATACGTCTGACACAACGTAGCTGTCTGCTGACCAATAGCAGGCATCAAATATTATAACAACATGATTCTTATAGGGTTAGTCAAATAGGGTAGCAGCTTCATGTACAAACTAAAGCCAGTAATCTTCTGGTAAGCTGAACGTGCGTTGAAACCCAGCCAACAGTCAAGTTTTCCCGCGGTAAACCATCATTAGAGATGGTGATTTGTCGCGGGAAAACTTGACTGTTTGCTATGTTTCAACATACATTCATCTTACTAAAAGGTTACTAGCTTTCACTTGTAAGTAGAGCTGTTGCCCTATTTGACTGACCCTATAAGAATTCCGGTATTGTAATATTTTATGCCTGCTATTGGTCAGCAGACATCTACGTTGTGTCAGACGTACATCAGCCAATCATACACTCTAAAAAATAGTTTGTAAATTTACCAGACGTGCGTACATGAGCGCTAAGAAAGCAGGTATGGTAGAATAGTTTCCCAGACATCCATGTTAGCACTCCTACATCTTTTTATAAAACAGTCAAATGTATACTGAAGTTGCCAGACTTGTATTGTAACAACTGTATACGTTTGCATATTTACAAGACGAAGTATGGTAACTGTGCCATACTGCGTCTGGGATAATAACTTCCTAAACATTCAAGGAAGTTTTTTCACAGTGTACATGCTGCAAGAAACTACAGCATTTCCAAGGGTATGTTGGCACAAAACGTTTTCGCGATATTCCATCATCTCTAGTTATAGCACATCTGTAGCTCTGCTTTGTGGTCAGTGATGGGATGTTTTGACTCTCGGCGTCTTGGTGCTCTGCCCGCAAATCACATATGCGTGTCGCAGTAACCTTCCTCTTGTTGGCATCGTCAAATACGCGACGTCTCCCACAAAAGACACGCTGCAGCTGTGCACATGCGGCAATGAAACTAGTTCGTGCTGAATTCTTTTCACCAGAAATCAGTGGCTACAGCCATTGGTCAGAGGGTTTTCTCGGAAATGTCATGTTACCCCTGACCCAAATTCCGGCTCTATTGCGTGCTCCTTTCATTACCACACCTCACCAGCACTAAAAATCCTCTTTTCACTTCACCGCTCATTTTCCCGGAATTTTTAAGGCACTTCGCGTCATTCTCATCCCCACCTTACAAAAGGTAACGAACGATACAAAGGTGAGATCTTATCAGCACTTCAAACTTCAACGTTTTATCGACATATTTGACACAATTGTCGTATCTCGGACACCCCTATACCAATAGGCACTTAGTAAAATGTTAGTTCTTACAACTATGTTTAAGGGTAATACTACTTTTCCCGCGCTTTTTTCAGACGGCACATAGGCCGAAGCACACCAAAAACCAAACGTGGTAAATTTTGTTTAGTTGTTAATTTCGTTTTGTTACATTATTTCCTTCGATTAAGTTTCGAAGAATTTTACAAAAATATAATACTTTGATGTGTTGTTAATATTTACTTTTGATGTAAATTATGAGTTCCCTGTTGCGCTCCACAGATATACTCAGTGGCATAGCCAGAATTTGTTTTGGGGGGGGGGGATGGGGTTTCAAATGGGAAATTTGATAAAGGAACACCAATCCCCATAGTCAAAGTGTCCTCTCCCGAAATAATTTGGGGTTTTAGGTGCAGAATGGCACTATTGAAGCAGTTTTAGTGTCGAAAAATTTAATATACTAGTGGTAGTAATATTCATTTTTTCCCTTAATATTTGGAGGTAGATGGGGTTTGAACCCGGAACCCCGGTATACGCCTTTGACCCTGCTTGGTATTATTGTTCTGACCATCGTAATATGTTGTCGAGGGTTCAAAAAACCCGAGCAGTACGAAGTCTAAACATAATTTTAATTTACTGAATGTAACATTAATAGTGTAACGTGAATTTTATATATATATATTTTTTTTTTTTAACTTATACTGCTATGTATATATTAAAACATGACGAAAAGTTACTAAGCAACAAATTAGTCTTAAATTATCTCACTTTACCACGAATAGCCAATGTTACGTAGGGTAGATGTAATCAAATGGGGTATATAGTCGCTTCTCTTACTCAAGTGCCTTGGAACACGCAACCAACCATCGAACATCGCATCGGAAATGACACCTAGCCTTGGGCAGGTGTGTTGGGTAAGGCTAGGAACAATGTAGGTGTTTGAAGGGGCGAGGGGTAACACTGCGCCGAATCAATACTATCACGGCCTGGAGGGTTGGCAGTGCGCACGTGCCGACGTGACCTCGGCCAAGCGGCGCGGCAGACATCTTGTCCTAGTTGTCGGCTGCGACGCGTCTATATACGGCTTCTCCAGCACCTAGGTAACCTCCCCTCCACCGGCGAGCGTATGGTCAGGTCGTGATAGTAGGGACAGCGGACGCCGCGTCCGACGTTACCATGGCGGCGAAGGAGCGCGCGCGCGGTTAGCGGGCCCCGCACATGGTGTCGAACTGCAGACCGCGCGGGGGCGTCGCGGCCAAGGTTGGAGTGAACGACGCGCGAGAGGGTGGCCGGGGAATGGCGGCGGCCGGGGTGCGCCCCTTCGCCCGGCTCGACCTCGGCGACTCGTCCTCCGTCGCTGTCTACTGCTTCATTAAGAACTTCGTAGGGTGAGTCGTTCATGTTTCAATCCCCCCCTCGCCAACTATTGCGAGCAGGGAGCATATAGTAAAGATAGTTGTAACCCAGCGTTAAACGACTAGAAACTTAATTTCCATCGAATACTTCCGAAGTTGGCATCAGAATACGGAAATAAATGCAATGTTGAGTTTTACTGATGGTAGCTCTGCATAATTTCAGGATCTTAGACAGTATTTTGCTTTGTGAGGAATCCCCCAAATTTGGGAATATTATATCCGATCACCCTCTTAATAAAGCGAGGACTCCTTGAGCAAAATTTGGATTTTAAGGTACAAAATGGTGCTAATTAAGTGTTTCCGTAAGATAAATAAAACGTGGGTCTGGACCTAACGGACCTCCTCCCCCCCCCCTTTTTTTTTCTGACTACGCTCCTGAGTATCTTCATAATATAACTTTTGTTATTACGTGTAACTTTCGGTAATATTATATAAAATTAACCCTTGGTTTATTGCACGCGTTTTTACATATACACACATTCAGCGCGTAAATACTTCACTAAACCATTTAATGTATTTCCTGATGCTTAAATTGTCGCTCTGGATGCTGTCAACTTCGTCAATCTTCAGGTAGGATTCGTTTGCCGCATTCCAGTTACGAGAGACTGTCTGCGTGTGTTAATAACATTCGGTGAATAATGGGGTTGGTCAATCCTTTTTTTAAATTATAATTTTTACCATTGCGTTTTTACTAAATGACTCGGTTTGTGGCAGAAGGCCGCAATGAACAGAAAAGGTCGCTTTGTCGCAACACGATCAAGTGAGCCGTTTTTCAGAAAATTGATGTAGAAAAATGTGTAACCGTAATGTGGACAACACGACGCGATACAAGGTGAATTGTATTCGATACAATTTTTTTTTTTCACATAAACAGATATTGTTATTTTTAAAACGCACCCAGCATGTGATAATTTATTTCACCATACTTTTGGTTATTCTAACAAATGTTGGTTTTCAATGTCAATTTTCTATCACCAGTTTCTGCCTTTTTAAAGACCGTGCTATGTTTTTTTTTTCACGTCGGTGCCGAAAACTAAAAACTTTTTAACGAGGTTTTTTGAAAAAAAAATAATTAATTAAATCGAGACTATGAGCGCTTATACGACTCACTACTCTTCTTAGGCGTTTTGCAATATAATGCTCCGTTCGTTCGCAAAAAAAAAAAATATTTGGCTTTATTTTGGCTTATTTTCGTAACAAAATTGGTGGTACTTAACATTGAGGTTTATTGCTGCCAAAAAAAAATTAGGCACAAATTATGATATATTTGTGACAAAGCAATGTAGGGAGTCTTCGAAATAAAAATTAAGTTTGTTAAAAAAATTAAAAATCATGGTTAAACTACCGGGCTGGGTCTTAAGTTTGCACCAACCAAAAACTTGCATTGTATAACTTTACGTAATATTTTTACAAAAGATCATCTCGAAAAATTTGCAACATCCTGTATTATTGCGAGGCATAGGCAGCACCAAGGGTGATACTGGCATGCCCGTTAGCCGCCTCACCGCCTCTGCGCATGACAATAAAGAGGCTTGTGTAGGGGATGTTCGCGGTATATACGGAACGGATCTCTTCCTTTAAAGCGGAATCCGGTTCTGCCACAACATGTAGCAAAAGTGCCTTGATGTAATGACGTATTAAACGTACAGCTTTCAGTCATAATTGAAATTAGACCAAAACAAAACATGTCCATAATGTCAAGTAATTACACCTGCCATGTTTTAGTCTTAAAATTGTAAAGTACTTTTGTGTCGGCTACGTTTCAGTATAACTATCCTGATACAGTTACTTTTGTTAACTTGGTAACATCGTAGAAAACGACAAAGATAATTGATGGTTAAGTATTAGCCAGGTATTGATTTAACGTATGCAAGTAATTAGCTCAGATCTCGTTATGTACGCACGCAAATGTCATAAGGATTTTTTTAAACTAGTAGAGTTTAAATGTGCGTGTACCTGGGCTAAACTGATCGTGAATTCGTAATTTCCGTTACAGACGCTTGATTTCTTGTAATTCGGCAGCATTTTAAAATCAGACTATATGTCGAAGAAACTATTGACTAGGAAGTAAGAGTTATCATTGCAAAATAATTTTATGCAGAAATAACCGTTAACTAGTACAGGAATACTTTTCAACGTGTATATATACAATATATAACTATGCATAATATATTATACATTATGTATGTGTATTATAAATATACAATTTGTAATTATTCATTATATGCACAGTATAAATCTATAATTTATACATTACATATACAGTATTTGTACACATATATATACAGTATTAGCAGAACCCGGCAGACTTTGCCTTGTCAGTATATATATATATATATATATATATATATATATATATATATATATATATATATATATATATATATATATATATAAAGGGGAAACTAAATGTAGAAGTTGATGCACTGCAGCGTCATCTAGTGGCGAGTTATAGCAAAATGGATATCGCTAAACTATTCTCAGAGTTCAAATATCTATGGGTCGATTGCGCAGTCATATTGGAAAGAATGTAAGGCCTCTTTGAGTGAAATATGAGGAATGTTCATTACAGAGACGAAAAGTGACTGAAATCTATGGAAAAATTGTGGATTTCTTAAGGAATCGTCAGAAATTCCTTAAGATTTTCTCAAGCTACAAATCAATCATGGCGATCGTACACAGAGGTCAAAATTCCACATTGGAAGGCCGGAGGAGGGGGGATATTCTTATTTGGAATTTGTTTTTGATATTTTAGAGGAAGAACATGACCATGGTGAGGAAATACTGCACTGATACGAAGTTATTTATGTTAATTGTACATTTTGCGCGAAACTGATGTCGTGTTTTTATTGGTGATTTTGTTTGGAAACAAATTGGTTACGGAAACATTTTATAATCCAAATCGACAACGTATTTTTACAATTTTATTTGTCTTCGGTGCATTAAGATACATTATCTTTCTCGCCAATACTTCACCTTAACTGAGATATCTTAATTTCCTGACTGCAATGCAATCAAACATTCTCAGATTTTACTCTAGTCCTCCTTAGTTTCAATTTTACCTCAAGATTTTCCTCGCATGACTCTGCAATTGACTAAATGTATACCAATTTTCATGGCGATCGGTTGAACGGCGTAGAAGTTGATGCGCTGCTGCGCCATCTAGTGGAGAGTTGGCGAGTTAAAGTAAAATGGGTAGCACAGAAACCTTCTCAATGGAAAATACGTATATCTGCCAAGTTTCATGGTGATCAATTGAGATGATGTTAGGCTATATTGCGAAAATGTTTTGTGTCGACATACTCTTGAAAACGCTGTAGATAATTTCAACTCATATGAATGGATGATGTACATATAACGCAACGTAGCTGTCTGCACACCAATAACAAACATCAAATATTACAATAGGAGGGTTCTTATTGGCTCAGTCAAAAAGGGCAGCAGCTTCACATATAAAGGAAAGTCAGTAATCTTTTGGTAAACTAAACGTACTTGGAACCCAGCAAACAATCAAGTTTTTCCACGATAAACCATCATCTCTAGTGATCGATCAAACGGTGTCGGAGTTGATCGTTCTGGTACATACACATACATATATACTTACATCAATATTATACATAGATACGTAAATTAAATGTACGGTATGTATATAGTTTATGCAAAATTATATATGAAATTATGTACTTATTAAATATCTCGATCTTGTCTTCACATCTGCTCTCCAAGCTCAGTTAGGCCATGGGTAGAGATGCTGGTTTATCGCGGGAAAAACTTGACTGTTTGCTGGATTTCAACACACGTTCAGATTACTAGAAGATTTCTGGTTTTAGCATTTACTTGGCGCTGTTACCCTATTTTACTGAACCGATAATAACCTCAAACCTCAATATTGTTATATTTGATGCCTGTTACTGGTCTACTTTGTGTCAGAAGTATATCACCTGAATCATGCAAGTTGCAAGAAACTAAAGCGTTTTCAAGGGCATGTTGGCACAAAACATGTTCGCGATATACCATAATCTCTAGTCAGGTATTGTGTATGATGATACGCGTCGACGGACTGCAACCAAGCTCCCAGAAGAAAATAGGTCGGGCCTGCTTAAAAAAATGTATTCTTGTTGCGTCACCCGTGACGTACGTGATACGACACTAGCGACTTTCAGCTGAGAAAGGTAGAAGCTCAGATATATCGATCGTATCGATAGTACGCAATATGACCACACTAGGAAAAATGAACCTTTGTTATTATCATGTTGGGATGTGTGGATTTTGTCAGGAAGTAATTAGCATGGCGTGAACTCTATTGATAGGGGTACGATTTTGTCGCGAAAAGATTTTTGCCCCACTTTGTTTCAGTGTGTGTCGTGCACATCGGCAGCTTTGCTTCATGGTTATTGGCAGCGTGTCTTTGTTCAGACACGTCTCTCATTTGACTGCACCAATCAGAATAAGATTATTGTGACTCCTTACGTCTGTAATTTGCCAAGGCAAGTGAGAGTAAAATTATCCAATTACGGGCGATGTAGCAGACCTGTAGACGTGCACATGACGCATTGAAACCAAATGTTCCAAAAATCTTTTCACCATAAAATCGTGGCTCTATCTATTGACTATCTGTTTACTCTATAGCGTGTGGTTACGCACGCAGTCGTGAAGTAGAAATCCTCGTCTCTAACGTGTGACCTTGTAGTATATAGGATGCGCTCGGTCCACAGAATATAGTACTCCTAAGTAAATGTGACATTCTGTAGGTAACCTTAACAAATTTATATAAATACTACAGCAAGTGATCACTTATTTTTTCTTCCCAAAATTTCTTCATCCTGCGTCCGCTATTTGTAGTTATTCGTTTTTCTAGTCATTGATTTCTTGGAATTTTCTGGGTTGGTGGTTCGAATTTTGCTGTTGTAATTTTAACCTTGTAATGGTCCCTGTTGCTAATTTCTTGTTCTGTAATTATTTTTACATATACTGTACTGTATGTGTGAATATGTATGCATGCATGCGTATTTATAGTATATCAGGAAATTTGTGGATATGAATTATGTGAAATTAAAAAAAAATGTTTTCAGACCTTTTTTTAGGAAAACAGCATTGAAGTACACATGATGCTTTATTAGACGTTAAGGTTGTTCAAGTGGGGAAAAAACATAATTTTATATTTGTATGAAATAGTGTTAGTTTTGTACACATTACTTGAGAGTACATATACCTCTAACGGAAAAAAATTAGCTCATCTAGTTTTCCCGTAATGGCACTTCAAAGTCAAAATTTGCGTATTTTTACTTCATACAAAACTTGAAAACCAGTTAACATAA
>PNEQ01041017.1:6714-29620 GCA_003012365.1 Medauroidea extradentata
CGCCAGGCTCAAAATCAGCAACATCAGTGACGCTGCTTGGGGGCAGCCACATGGTCGTCGGCCACGACCTGAGAAAGACGTCTCGTGCTCGTGTTTCGCCGAGCTAAAACTGCGAAACTGGCGCCTATGGGTATTCTTAACCTTCCCCTGAACAGTCTCTCTTCATTTGGCCCCCACGCAACTCAGAGTCACGTTAAAGGTTAGGTTTTGTTACGATACGATACTATACGATACATTATGTTAGGATATGTCAAGTTAGGTTAGGTTACGATACGATACGTTAGGTTAGGTTAGGTGAGATTAGGTTACGATACAACACGATACAATAGGATAGGTTAGGTTAGGTTAGTTAGGTTACGATATGATACGATACGATAGGTTAGGTTGTGTTAGGTTATGTTAGGTTAGGTTAGAATAGGTTAGGTTACGATACGATATGTTAAGTAAGGTAAGATTTGTTTAGGTTAAGAAACGATACGAAACCATACAATACGTTAGGTTAGGTAAAGTTAGGATAGGTTAGGTTACGATATAATACGATACGTTAGGTTAGGTTAAGTTAGGATAAGTTAGGTTACGATACGATAGGTTAGGTTAGGTTATTTTATGTTAGGTTAGGTAAGGTTACTATACGATGTTAGGTTAAGTTAGGTTAGGTTAGGTAAGGTTAGTTTTGGTTAGGTAAGTTAAGGTAAGCTTACGATACGATACAATACGATACGATAGGTTAGGTAAGGTTAGGTTAGGTTACGATACGATACGTTAGGTTAGGTTCGGTTAGGATAGGGTAGATTATGTAACGATACGATATGGTAGGTTAGGTTAGGTTACGATACGATATATTAGGTTAGGCAAGGTTAGGTTAGGTTAGGCAAGGTTAGGTTACGATATGATACGATACGATACAATACGTTAGATTAGGTTATGTTAGGATACGATGCGATGCGATACGATACGATAGGTTAGGTTAGGTTAGGTAAAGGTTAGGTTAGGTTACGATTCGATACGATACAATATGTTAGGTTAGGTTAGGTTATATAAGGTTAGGTTACGATAAGATACGATACGATAGGTTAGGTTAGGTTAGGTTACGATACGTTAGGTTAGGTTAGGTTACGATAGGTTAGGATAGGTTAGGTTACGATACGATACATTAGGTTATGTTAGGTTGGGTTAGGTTACGATACGATAAGTTAGGTGAGGTTAGGTTACGATACGATAGGTTAGGTTAGGTTAGGTGAGGTGAGGTTAGGTTACGATACAATAGGTTGGGTAAGGTTACGATACAATACGATACGTTAGGTTAGGATACGATACGATACGATGCAAATGGTTAAGTTAGTTAGGTTAGGTTACGATACGTTAGGTTAAGTTAGGTTACGATACGATACGTTAGGTTAGGTTAGGTTAGGTAAGGTTAGATTAGGATATGTTACGATACGGTACGATGCGATACGATACGATACGTTAGGTTAGGTTACGTTAGGTTAGGTAAGGTTAAAATACAATATGATACGATACGATACGTAAGGTTAGGTTACGATACGAAACGATAAGATACGTTAGGTTAGGTTACGATACGATAAGATACGTTAGGTAAGTTTACAATACGATACATTAGGTTAGGTTAGGTAACGATGCGATACGTTATGTTAGGATACAGTACGATACGATAGGTTAGGTTTAGTTAGGTTAGATTAGGTTAGGTTAGGTTGCGATACGATACGATACCATACGATATGTTAGGATAGGTTAGGTTAGGTTAGGTTACATTAGGTTGGTTATGTTAGGTAACGTTAGGTTAGGTTATGTTAGGTTAGGTAAGTTAGTTTATGTTAGTTAAGTTAGGTTAGGTTAGGTAAGGGAAGGTAAGGTTAGGTTAGGTTAGATTACGATACTATTCGTTAGGATAGGTAAGGTTAGGTTACGATCCGATACGATACGTTACGATACGATACGGTACGTTAGGTTAGGTTATGTTAGGTTAGGTAAGGTTACGTTAGGTTAGGTTACGTTAGTTACAATACGAAACTATACATTAGGTTAGGTTATGATACGATAAGATACGGTACATTAGGATAGGTAAAGATACAATACGATAGGTTAGGTTAGGTTTGGTAAGGTTTGGTTACGATACAATATGATACGATACGTTAGGTTAGGTTAGGTTAGTTTAGGTTACAATAAGATATAATATGATAAGATAGGTTAGCTGAGGTTAGTTTAGGTTACAATATAATACGATACGTTAGGTTAGGTTAGGTTACGATACGTAAGATTAGGTTAGGTTACGATACGTTAGGTTAGGTTAGGTTTGGTTACGATACGATACGTTAGGTTAGGTTAGGTTACGATACGATACGATATGATAAGATACATTAGGTTAGGTTACGTTATGATACATTAGGTAACGATACTATACGATACGATTAGTAAGGTAAGGTTAGGTAAGGTTATGTCACGTTACGTTAGGTTACGAAAGAATACGATACGATAGGTGAGGTTAGGTTAGGTCTGGTTAGTTTAGGTAAGGTTAGGTTAGGTTAGTTAACGACTCTATATGGTTGGTTAGGTTAGGTAAATATAGGTTACGTTGGGTTAGGTTAGATTACGATACGAAACGTTAGGTTAGGTAAGGTTAAGTTAGGTTAGGTAAGTTTAGGTTAGGTTAGGTTAGTTTAGGTTCGATTAGGTTAAAGTTTGGTTAGGTTAGGTTAGGTTTGGTTACGATACGATACGTTAGGTAAGCTTAGGTTAGGTTATGTTAAATTAAGTTAGATTGGGTTAGTTTAGGTTTGATAAGGTTAGGTTAGGTTAGGTAAGGTTACGATACCATATGTTAGGTTAGGTTATGTTACGTTACGATACGTCAGATACGTTAGGTAAGGATACGATACGATACGATACGATAAGATACGATAGGTTAGGTTAGGTAAGATTAGGATAGTTTAGGTTACGATACGATACATTAGGTTAGGTTATGTTAGGTAAGATTACGATACGATACGATACGATAAGTTAGGTTAGGTTAGGTTAGGTAAGTGTAGGTTAGGTTAGGTTACGATACTATATGATACGATTGTTTAGGTTAGTTTAGGTTAGGTTACGTTACGATACATTACGCCACGATACAGTACATTAGGATAGTTTATGTTACGATACATTAGGTTACGATACTTTAGGATACGATACGTTAGGTTAGGTTAGGTAAGGTGAGGTTAGGTTACGATACGATACAATACGATAGGTTAGGTTGGGTTAGGTAAGGTTAGGTTACGATACGCAACGATACAATACGATACGCTAGGTTAGGTTAGGTTAGGTTCCGATACGCTAATATACGATACGATAAGTTAGGTTATGTTACGATACGATACTATACGATACAATAGGTTAGGTTTAGTTAGGTTAGGTTACGATATGATATGTTAGGTTAGGTTAGGTGATGTTATGTTAGGTAAGGTTAGGTTACGATACGTGAATTAGGTTAGGTTAGTTTAAGATACGATGTGAGACGATACGATACATTAGGTTGGGATGGTTACGATATGTTAGTTAACAATATGTTAGGTTAGGTTACGATACGATACGATACGATACATTAGGTAAGGTAAGGTTAGGTTAGGTTTCGATACGAAACGATACGATAGGTTGAGTTAGGTTAGGTTACGATACGATCGTTAGGTTAGGTTAGGTTAGGTTAAATTATGAAACGATAAGATGCGTTAGTTAATGTTAGGTCACTATACGATACGATACGATAGCATAGTTTATGTTAGGTAAAGTTATGTTAGGTTAGGTCAGGTTACGGTACGATATATTAGGTTTGGATAGGTTACAATACGATGCGATACGTTAGGTTAGGTTATGATACGATCGTTAGGTTAGGTTAGGTTAAATTATGAAACGATAAGATGCGTTAGTTAATGTTAGGTCACTATACCATACGATACTATTCGATGGCATAGTTTATGTTAGGTAAAGTTATGTTAGGTTAGGTTAGGTTACGGTACGATACATTAGGTTTGGTTAGGTTACAATACGATGCGATACGTTAGGTTAGGTTAGGTTATGATACGATACGTTAGGTTAGGTTAGAATGTGTTAGGTTACGAAACGATAGTGTACGATACTATACATTAGGTTAGGTAAGGTTACGATACAATATGATAAGATACATTAGGTTACGATACGATAAGATACATTAGGTTACGATACGATAAGATACATTAGGTTAGGTTAGATTACGATACGATAGGTTAGGTTAGGTTACGATACGTTAGGTTCGTTTAGGTTAGGTTACGATACGATAAGTTAGGTTAGATTAAGGTAGGTAAGGTTAGGTTAGGTAAGGTTAGGTTTGGTTAGGTTATGTTAGAATATGTTTGGAAAGTTTAAGTTACTATACGAAACGAAACGTTAGGTAAGGATAGGATAGGCTAGGTTACGATACGAAACCATACGATACGATACGTTAGGTTAAGTAAAGTTAGGCTAAGTAGGGTTAGGTTAGTTTATGATACGATACGTTAGGTTAGGTTAGGGTTGGTTACGATACGATATGTTATGTTAGGTTAGGTAAGGTTAAGATAAGATACATTAGGTTAGGTTAGGTAAGGTTAGGTTACGTTAGATTATGTTACGTTAGGTTATGTTACGATATGATACAATACGATACGGTAGGTTAGGTTATGTAAGGTTAGGTTACGGTTCGATACGATATAGTAGGATAGGTTATGTAAGGTTAGGCTACGATACGATATGTTAGGTTAGGTAACAATACAATAGGTTGGGTTACGTTATGTTACGATACGATACGTTAGGTTAGGTTAAGTAAGGTTAGATTAGGTTAGGTTAGGTTACGATACGATACGATATGATACGTTAGTTTAGGTTACGTTATCTTAGGTTAGGATACGATAAATTACGATACGATACGTAAGGTTAGGTTAGGTAAGGTTACGATACGATACGATACGATATGTTATGTTAGGTTATTTTACGTTAGATTAGGTAAGGTTAGGTTAGATTAGGTAAGGTTAAGTTAGATTAGGTTAGGTTAGGTTAGGTTACGATACAATACGTTAGGTTAGGTAGGGTTACGATACGATATGTAAGCTTAGGTTAGGTTACGATACGATACCATACGATACGTTAGGTTAGATTACGTTACGTTAGGTAAGGTTAAAATACAATATGATACGATACGAAACGTAAGGTTAGCTTATTTTAGGTTACTTTACGATACGATAAAATACATTAGGTTAGTTTCCGATATGATACGATATGATACGTAAGGTTAGGTTACAATACGATACGATACGTTAGGTTAGGTTACGATGCGATACATTAGGTTAGGTTATGTTATAATACGATACGATAATTTAGTTCAGGTTAGATTAGGTTAGGTTTGGTTAGGTTAGGTTTGGTTACGATATGATACGTTAGGTTAGCTTAGGTTAGGTTAGGTTAAGGTAAGTTAGGTTATGTTAGGTTAGTTTAGGTTAGATAATGTTAGATTAGGTTAGGTAAGGTTACGATACGATACGATACGATAGATTATGTTAGGTTAGGTTAGGTTACGATTCGATATGTTACGGCACGATACAGTACGTTAGGATAGTTTAGGTTACGATACGTCAGGTTAGGTTAGGTAAGGTGAGGTTAGGTTAGGTAAGGTGAGGTAAGGTTACGATACGATACGATACATTAGGTTAGGATAGGTTAGGTTTAGATATGTTACGATTCGATAGGTTAGGTTAGGTTACGATACGATACGATAGGTTATGTTAGGTTAGGTAAGGTTAGGTAATGTTACGATACGATACGAAACGATACGATACGATACGCTAGGTTAGGTTAGGTTAGGTTACGATATGCTACGATACGATACGATAAGTTAGGTTAAGTTAAGTTACGTTACTATTAGATACATTAGGTTAGGCTACGATATGATACCTTAGGTTAGGTTAGGTTACGATACGATACGATACGTTAGGTTAGGTTACGATTCGGTACGATACGTTAGGTACGGTTAGTTTGCGAAACGATACTGTACGATATGATACATTAGGTTAGGTAAGGTAACGATACGATAAGATACGTTGGGTTATGATTCTATACGATAAGATACTTTACTTTACGATACGATACGAGAAGAAACGTTAGTTTAGTTTAGGGTACGATACGATATGTTAGGTTTGGTTAGGTTAGGTTTCAATTCGATATGATAGGTTAGGTTAGGTTACGATACAATACGTTATGGTAGGTTAGGTTACGTTAGGTTAGGTTAGGTTGCAATGCGATTTGATAAGATACGATACGATACGTTAGGTTAGGTAATGTTAGGTTAGGTTACCTTACAATACGATACTTTTGGTTAGGTTAGGTTAAGTTAGGGTAGGTTAGGTTAGGTTAGGTTAAGTTAGGTTATGTTAGGTTAGGTTTCGATACGGTACGATTGTGAGGTTAGGTTAGGTTAATTTACGATACGATAAGATGCGTTAGTTAAGGTTAGGTTTCTATACGATACGATACGATACGATAGATTATTTTTGGTTAGGTTAGGTTAGGTAAGGTTACGATATGATACATTAGGTTAGGTTAGGTTACAATACGATGCGATACGTTAGGTTAGGTTAGGTTACGATACGATACGTTAGGTTAGGTTAGGTTGGGTTAAGTTACGTAACGGTACTGTACGATACGATACATTAGGTTAGGTAAGGTTAGGATACAATTCGTTACTTAATTTCACGATACCATTCGATGAGATATGTTAGGTTAGGTTACATTACAATATGATACGTTAAGTTAGTTTAGGTTACGATACAATACGATACGATACGTTAGGTTAGGTAATGTTACGATACGATACAATAAGATACATTAGGTTAAAATACGATTCGATAAGATACAGTAGGTTAGGTTAGGTTACGATACGATAGGTTAGGTTAGGTTAAGATACATTAGTTTAGTTTTGGTTAGGTTAGGTTACGATACGATACGATACGATACGGTTGGTTAGGTTAGCTTGGGTTAAGTTAGGTTGGGTTAGGATAGTTTATGTTAGGTTTGGTTTGGTTAGGTTATGTTAGGTTAGGTTATGTTATGTTAGAATTGGTTAGGTTACGATACGATAAGTTAGGTTAGGTTATGTTAAGTAAGGTTAGGTTAGGTAAGGTTAGGATTGGTTAGGTTATGTTAGGTTAGGTTTGGAAAGTTTAGGTTACGATACGATACGTTAGGTAAGATAAGGTTAGGTTACGATACGATACCATACGATACGATACGTTAGGTTAGGTAAAGTTAGGCTAGGTAGGGTTAGGTTAGTTTATGATACGATACATTAGGTTAGGTTAGTTTACGATACGAAACGATAAGATACGTTAGGTTAGGTTACTATACGATAAGATACGTTAATTTAGGTTACGATATGATACGTTAGGTTAGGTTAGGTAAAGATGCGATACGTTAGGTTAGGTTATGTTAGGTTATGTTAGGTTATGTTAGGTTAGGTTACATTACGATACGATACGGTACGATATGACACGATAGGTTTGGTTACGATAGGTTAGGTTACGATACGAAACAATACGTTAGGTTAGGTAAGGTTAGGTTACGATAAGATACGAAACGTTATGTTAGGTTAGGTTATTTTAGGTTAGGTTATGTTAGGTTACGATGCGAGGCAATGAGATGCGATAAGATACGATAGGTTATGTTATGTTATGTTAGATTGATAGGTTATGTTAGGTTATGTTAGGTTAAGTTAGGTTAGGTTAGATTAGGTAAGTTTAGGTTACATTACGATACGATACGTTAGGTTAGGTAGGGTTAGGTTAGCTTGGGTTAGGTTAGGTTAGGAGAGGTTATGTTAGGTTTGGTTTGGTTAGGTTATTTTAGGTAAGGTTAGGTTATGTTATGATACGATACGATACGTTAAGATAAGATACATTAGGTTAGGTTACGATACAATACGATAGGTTAGGTTAGGATTGGTAAGGTTATGTTACGATACAATACGATACGATACATTAGGTTAGGTTAGGTTAGTTTAGGTTACAATAAGATACGATAAGATAGGTTAGGTTAGGTTAGTTTAGGTTACAATACAATACGATTCGTTAGGTTAGGTTACGATACATTACGTTAGGATAGGTTAGGTTACGATACGATACTATACGTTTGGTTAGGATATGTTAAGATACGATACGATATGATAAGATTCATTAGGTTAGGTTACGATACGATACATTATGTAACGATACTATACAATACGAAACGTTAGCTAAGAGTAGGTTAGGTTATGTTACGTTAGGTTACGATACAATAAGTTACGATACTATAGGTTAGGTTAAGTTATGTTAGGTTACTATACGATAGGTGTGGTTAGGTTAGGTAATGTTAGTTTAGGTAAGGTTAGGTTAGGTTAAGTAACGATTCGATACGCGAGGTTAGGTTTGGTATATATAGGTTATGTTGTGTTAGGTTAGATAACGATACGATAGGTGAGGTTAGGTTAGGTAAGGTTAGGTTAGGTTAGTTTATGTTAGATAAGGTTAGGTTAGGTAAGGTTACGATACGATACGATATGTTAGGTTAGGTAAGGTATGGTTAAGATACGATACGATATGGCACGATACAGTACGTTAGATTAGGTTACGATACATTAGGTTACGATAC
The DNA here is from genome assembly GCA_003012365.1 of Medauroidea extradentata. Classification (NCBI taxonomy): domain Eukaryota; kingdom Metazoa; phylum Arthropoda; class Insecta; order Phasmatodea; family Phasmatidae; genus Medauroidea; species Medauroidea extradentata. Next base: position 15,400 of record PNEQ01041017.1, read on the forward strand.
GTTAGGTTACGATTCATTAGATTAGGTTATGTTAGGTGAGTTATGGTTAGGTTACGATACGATACATTAGGTTACGTTAGGTTAGGGTACAATACTATGCGATACGTTACTTTAGGTTAGTTTACGATACGATATGTTATGTTAGGTTGCGTTAGGTTACGATACTGTACTGTACGATACGATACATTAGGTTACGTAAGGTTAAGATCCGATACGAAACGTAATGTTACGATACCATACGATAAGATACTTTAGGTTAGGTTAAGTTACAATACAATACGATACATAATTTAGGTTAGGTTACGATACAATACGATACGATAAGTAAGGTTAGGTAAAGTTACTATATGATACATTAGGTTACGATACGAAAAGATACATTATGTTAGGTTAGGTAACGATACGATATGTTAGGTTATGTTACAATACCTTAGGTTAGTTTAGGTTAGGTTAGGTTACGATACGATACGTTAAGTTAGGTTAGGTTAGCTTGGGTTAGGTTAGGTTAGGATAGGTTAAGTTAGGTTTGGTTTGGTTAGGTTATTTTAGGTAAGGTTAAGTTAGGTTATGATACGATACGATACGAAAAGATTCGCTACGATACGATACGATAAATTAGGTTAGGTTAGGTAAGGTTAAGGTACCATACATTAGGTTAGGTTAGGTACGGTTAGGTTACATTAGGTAAGGTTACGTTAGGTTATTGTATGAAATGATACGATACGATAAGATACAATACATTAGGTTAGGTTAGGTTAGGTTAGGTAAGGTTAGGTTAGGTTTTGAAGCGATTCGATGCTATGCTAAGCGATGCGATATGATACGATATGATACGAAACGATACTATTGGTTAGGTTAGGTTAGGTAAGGATATGTTAGGTTACGATACGTTATGTTAGGTTAGTTTAGCTTACGATAGGTTAGGTAAGGTTAGGTTACGAAATAATACGATACGTTAGGTTAGGTTAGGTTACGATACGATACGTTAGGATAGGTTAGTTAAGGTTAGGTTATGTTACGATACGGTACTATACGATACGATATGATACGTTAGGTTTTGTTACAATATGTTAGGTTAGGTTACGATACGATACGATACGTTAGGTTAGGTTACGATGCGATACGTTAGTTTAGGTTAGGTTACAATACGATACGATAGGTTAGGTTAGGTTTGGTTTGGTTAGGTTAGGTAATTTGCGATACGATACTATACGATACGATAGGTTAGGTTACATTAGGTTAGGTTAGGTTAGATTATGTTATGTTAGGTTAGGTTAGGTCGGTTAGGTTATGTTAGTTAAATTGTTATGTTAGGTAATGGAAGGTAAGTTTAGGTTACGATACGATACGTTAGGTTAGGTTGTGTTACGATCCCAAACGATACAATACGTTACGATACGATACGATATGTTAGGTTAGGTTATGTTAGGTTAGGTAAGGTTATGTTAGGTTAGGTTAGGTAAGGTAACGATAAGTTACGTTAGGTTAAGTTATGTTAGGTTAGGTTATGTTAGGTCATTTTAGGTTATGTTAGGTTAGGTTACGATACGATACGGTACGATATGATACGATAGGTTAGGTTGGGATAGGTTAGTTTACAATACGATACAATACGTTACATTAGGTTAGGTTACAATACGATACGATAAGTTAGGTTAGGTTACCATGCAATACGATACGATATGTTAAGATATACGTTAGGTTATGTTACGAAACGATACATTAGATAACGATACTATACGATACGGTACCGTAGGTAAGGTTAGGTTAGGTTACGATACGACACTGTCCGATACGATTCATTAGGTTAGGTAAGGTTATGGTACGATACGAAAGAAACATTAGGTTACGATACGATAAGATACGTTGGGTTAGGTTAAGTTACGATACGAAACGTTATACTAGGTTAGGTTAGATTAGGTTAGGTAACATTACGATACAATACGATACGACAGTTTAGGTTAGGTTAGATTAGGTTACGATAGGTTAGGTTAGGTTAGGTTAGGTTAGTTTATGTTAGGATATGTTAGGTTAGTGGTTGTTATGTTAGGTTAGGTTAGGTAAGGTTATGTTAGGTTATGTAAGGTTAAGTAAGGTTAGGATTGGTTAGGTTAGGTTACGATACGATACGATATGTTAGGTTAGGTTGCGATACGATAAGATACGTTAGGTTAGGTTACGATACGATACGTTAGGTTAGGTTAGTTTATGTTAGAATACGTTAGGTTAGTTGTAAGTTAGGTTAGGTTATGTTATGTTTGGTTTGATAAGGTTAGATAAGGTTAGGATTGGTTAGGTTAGGTTACCATACAATACGATATGATAAGATACGTTAGGTTATGCTACGAAACGATACATTAATTACGATACTGTACGATATGAAAGGTTATATTAGGTTTTGTTATGTTAGGTTAGGTCAGGTTACGATACGATTTGTTAGATAAGGTTAGGTTACGATACGATAAGGTAGGTTAGGTTAAGTTTTGTTAGGTTAGGTTACTATTCAATACGAAACGATACTTTAGGTAAGGTTAAATAAGGTTAAGATACGTTACGATACTTTAGGTAAGGTTATGTAAGGTTAAGATAAAATACGATAGGTTAGGTTAGGTTAGGATAAGTTATATTATGTTAGTTTAGGTTAGGATAGGTTAGGTTACGAAATGATACAATATGTTAGGTTAGGTTAGGTTTGGTAAGGTTAAGTTAGGATATGATACGTTTGGTTATTTTAAGTTAGGTGAGGTTAGGTTAGGTTATAAAAAATACGATACGTTAGGTTAGGTTAGGTTAAGTTAGGTTACGATACGATATGTTAGGTTAGGTTACTTTAGGTTAGGTTTTGTTATGTTAAGTTAGATAAGGTTAGATTAGGTAAAGTTAGGTTAGGTTACGATACGTTAGGTTATTTTAAGTTACGACACGATACGTTAGGTTAGGTTACGAAACTATGCTATATGATAGGTTAGGTTAGGTTAGGTCAGGAAAGATTAGGTTACGATACATTACGTTAGGATACGATAAGATACGTTAGGTTAGGTTACGTTTTGTTAGATTAGGTTACTATTCAATACGATACGATACTTTAGGTACGGTTAAATAAGGTTAAGATACGATACGATACTTTACGTAAGGTTAAGTAAGTTTAAGATACGATACGATACTTTAGGTAAGGTTAAGTAAGGTTAAGGTACGACACGGTATGATAGGTTAGGTTAGAATAGGTTAGGTTATGTTAGGTTAGGTTAGGTTAGGATAGGTTAGGTTAGATAAGGTTAGGATAGGTTAGGTTAGATAAGGTTAGGTTAGATAAGGTTAGGTTTGGTTAGGTTAGGTGATGTTAGGTAAGGTTAGGTATTTTTAGGTTACGATACGATACAATACAATATGTTATGTTAGCTTAAGTTTGGTAAGGTTAGGTTAGATTAGGTTATGTTTGGTTATGTTAGGTTACGATACGATATGATTTGTTACGTTAGGTTACGGTACAATACGAAACGATACAATAGATTAGGTTAGGTTAGGATATGAAAGGTTAGGTTAGGTTATGTTAGGTTACGATACGATACGATACAATAGGTAAGGTTAGCTAATGTTACGATACGTTTCGATACGTTAGGTTAGGTTAGGTAACGTTAGGTTAGGTTACGATACGATACATTACGATACATAAGCCTATGTTAGGTTACATTACGATACAATACGATACGTTAGGTTAGGTAACGATATGATATGATAGGTTGGGTTAGGTTAGGTTAGGTTACTATACGATATGATACTTTAGGTTAGGTTATGTTAGGTTACAATACAATTCGATACATTTTGTTAGTTTAGGTTTTGTTACGATACGATATGCTACGAAACGTTAGGTTATATCGTGTTAAGTTAGGTTACGAAGTGATACGATACCATACGATACGATACATTAGGTTAGGTTAGGTAAAGATATGTTAGGTTGAGTTAGGTTAGGTTACGATACGATACATTAGGTTTGGTTCGGTTAGGATAGGGTAGATTATGTAACGATAAGATACGGTAGGTTAGGTTAGGTTAGGTTAGGTTAAGATACGATATGTTATGTTAGGTTAGGTAACGATGCAATACATTATGTTAGGTTACAATACGAAACGATAGGTTAGGTTAGGTTTGCTTAGGTTAATTTAGGTTAGGTTTGGTTGCGATACGATACGATACAATACGATAGGTTAGGATAGGTTTGGTTAGGTTAGGTTACATTAGGTTAGGTTAGGTAAGGTTAGGTTGGGTTATGTTAGGTTAGGTTAGGTAAGTTAGTTTATGTTAGTTAAGTTAGTTTATGATTGGTAAGGGAAGGTTAGGTTACGATACGATTCGTTAGGTTAGGTTAGGTAAGGTTACGATCCGATGCGTTACGATACCATACGATATGTTAGGTTAGGTAATGTTAGTTTAGGTAAGGTTATGTTAGTTTAGGTTAGGTTACTTTCGATACGAAACGATATGTTAGGTTATGTTAGGTTATGATACGATAAGATACGGTACGTTAGGTTAGGTTACGATACAATACGATAGGTTACGTTAGGTTTGGTTAGGTTAGGTTACGATACAATACGATACGATACAATAGGTTAGATTAGGTTAGGTTAGTTTAGTTTACAATAAGATACCATATTATAAGATAGGTTAGGTTAGATTAGTTTAGGGTACAAAACAATACGATACTGTATATTCAATTAGGTTAGGTTACGATACATTACGTTAGGTTAGGTTAGGTTAGGTTACGATACGATACGATATGTTAGGTTAGGTTAGGTTACGATACGATACGATACGATATGTTAAGATACATAAGGTTAGGTAACGATACGATACATTAGGTAACGATACTATACGATGCGATAAGTTCGGTAAGGTTAGGTAAGGTAATGTCACGTTATGTTAGGTTACGATACAATACGATACGATACGATAGGTTAAGTTAGGTTAGGTTACGATACGATAGGTGAGGTTAGGTTAAGTTTGGTTAGTTTTGGTAAGGATAGGTTAGGTTAGGTAACTATTCGATAAGGTTGGTTAGGTTAGGTAAATATAGGTTACGTTGGGTAAGGTTAGATTACGATACGATACGTTAGGTTAGGTAAGGTTAAGTTAGGGTAGGTAAAGTTAGGTTAGGTTAGTTTAATAAAGGTTAGATTAGGTTAGGTTTGGTTACGATACGATACGATAAGTTAGGTTAGCTTAGGTTAGGTTATTTTAAATTAAGTTAGGTTAGGTTAGTTTAGGTTAGATAAGCTTAGGTTAGGTTAGGTGAGGTTACGATACGATACGATACGATACGTTAGGTTAGGTAAGGTTACGATACGATACAATAAGATACATTAGGTTACGATACGATACGATAAGATACATTAGGTTAGGTTAGGTTACGATACGATAGGTTAGGTTAGGTTACGAAACATTAGGTTAGTTTAGGTTTGGTTATGTTATATTAAGTTTGGTTTGGTTAGGTTACTTTAGGTAATGTCAGGTTAGGTTAGGTTAAATTATAATACGATAAGATGCATAGTTAAGGTTAGGTTACTATACGATACGATACGTTACATTAGTTTAGGTTAGGTTATGGTAGGTTAGATTATGTTAGGTTAGGTTACTATAGGATACATTAGGTTAGGTTAGGTTAGGTTACAAAACGATGCGATATGTTAGGTTAGGTTACGATACGATACGTAAGGTTAGGGTAGGTTGTGTTAGGTTTATTTAACGATACTGTACTATACATACATTAGGTTAGGTAAGGTTACGATAGGATACGTAAAGTTACGATACCATACGATAAGACACGTTAGGTTAGGTTAGGTTACAATACAATACGATACATTAAGTTAGGTTAGGTTACGATACAATACGATACGATACATTAGGTTAGGTAAGGTTACGATACGATACGATAAGATACTTTTGGTTACGATACGATACGATAAGATACATTAGGTTAGGTTAGGTTACGATACAATAGGTTAGGTTAGGTTACGATACGTTATGTTAGGTTAGGTTAGGATATGTTATATTAATTTTGGTTTGGTTAGGTTACTTTAGGTATTGTTAGGTTAGGTTAAGAAACGATACGATACGAAACGATAGGCTACGATACGATAATTTAGGTGAGGTTAGGTTAGGTTATGATGTGTTAGGTTAGGTTATGTTATGTTAGGTTAGGTTACGATATAATACGATAGGTTAGGTTAGGTTATGTTAGGTTACGATACGATACGTTAGGTTAGGATAGGTTACGATACAGTACGATACGATATGATAAGATACGTTAGGTTATGTTACGAAACGATACATTAGGTAACGATACTATACGATACGATAGATTAGGTTAGGTTATGTTAGGTTTGGTAAGGTTAGGTAAGGTTAGGATTGGTTAGGTTAGGTTAGGTTACCATACAATACGATACGATATGATAAGATACGTTAGGTTATGTTACGAAACGATACATTAGGTAACGATACTATACGATACGATAGGTTAGGTTAGGTTATGTTATGTTAGGTTAGGTTACGATACGATTTGTTAGATAAGGTTAGGTTACGATACGATATGTTAGGTTAGGTTACTTTAGGTTTGGTTTTGTTATGTTAAGTTAGGTAAGGTTAGATTAGGTAGAGTTAGGTTACGTTACGATACGTTAGGTCATGTTAGGTTACGATACGATACGTTAGGTTAGGTTACGAAACTATACTATATGATAGGTTAGGTTAGGTTAGATCAGGAAAGATTAGGTTACGATACAGTAAGTTACCATACGATAAGATACGTTAGGTTAGGTTACGTTTTGTTAGGTTAGGTTACTATTCAATAGGATACGATACTTTAGGAACGGTTAAGTAAGGCTAAGTTACGATAAGATACTTTAGGTAAGGTTAAGTAAGGTTAAGATACGATACGATAATTTAGGTAAGGTTAAGTAAGGTTAAGGTACGATACGTTATGATAGGTTATGTTAGAATAGGTTAGGTTATGTTAGGTTAGGTTAGGATAGGTTAGGTTAGATAAGGTTAGGTTAGGTTAGGTTTGGTTAGGTTAGGTGATGTTAGGTAAAGGTTAGGTATAGTTAGGTTACGATACGATACAATACATTATGTTAGGTTAGCTTAAGTTAGGTAAGGTTATGTTAGATTAGGTTATGTTTGGTTAGGTAAGGTTACGATACGATACGATTTGATAGGTTAGGTTAGGTTACGATACAATACGAAACGATACAATAGATTAGGTTAGGTTAGGATATGAAAGGTTAGGTTAGATTAAGTTAGGTTACGATACGATACGATACAATAGGTAATGTTAGCTTAGATTACGATACGTTTCGATACGTTAGGTTAGGTTAGGTTAGGTATAGTTAGGTTACGTTACGATACGATACAATACGATACATAAGCTATGTTAGGTTATGTTACAATACAATACGATACGTTAGGTTAGATTACGATTTGATAGGTTAGGTAAGGTTAAGTTTGGATACGATACGATACGATAAGTTAGGTTAGCTTAGGTTAGGTTATGTTAAGTTAAGTTAGGTTAGGTTAGTTTAGGTTAGCTAAGGTAAGGTTAGGTTAGGTGAGGTTACCATATGATACGATACGATAGTTAGGTTAGGTTAGGTTACGATACGATACGTTACGGCACGATACATTACGTTAGGATAGTTTAGGTTACGATACCAAAAGTTACGATACATTAGGTAAGGGTAGGTAAGGTGAGGTTAGGTTACGATACGATACATTAAGTTAGGTTAGGTTATGTTTCGATACGATACGATACGATAGGATAGGTTATGTTAAGTTACGATATTATATGTTAGGATAGGTTAGGTTAGGTTATGATACGATAAGATCCATTATTTTAGGTTAGGTTAGGTTAGGTTAGGTTACGAAACGATACGATACAATATGTTAGGTTAGGTAAGGTTAGGTTACGGATCGATAAGATACGAAACGATACGATACGCTAGGTTAGGTTAGGTTAGGATAGGTTAGGTTAGGTTATGTTAATGTTAGGTTAGGTTAGGTTAGGTTTGTTTTGTTTTGGTTTGGTTAGGTTAGGTTAGGTTAAATTAGGTTAATTTAGTTTAGGTTAGGTTAGTTTAGTTTAGGTTAGGATAGGTTATGTTAGGTAAGGTTAGGTTAGGTTAGGTTAGGATAGGATAGGTTATATTAGGTTAGGTTAGGTTAGGATTGTTTAGGTTAGGTTAGGGTAGGTTAATTTAGGTTAAATTAGGTTAATTTAGGTTAGTTAAGGTTAGGTTAAGTTACGATACTATACGATAGGATAGGTTAGGTTAGGATAGGTTAGGTAAGGTTTGGTAAGATTAGGTGAGGTTAGGATAGGTAAGGTTAATTTAGGTTAGGTTAGGGAAGGTTAGGTTAATTTAGGTTAATTTATGTTAGGTTAGGTTAGTTTAGGTTAGGTTAGGATAGGTTAGATAGTTTAGGTTAGATTAGGTTACGATACGAAACGATACGATACAATACGAAACGATACGATACGATACGATAGGTTAGGTTAGGTTGGGTTAGGTTAAGTTAGGTTAGGTTGGGTTAGGTTAGGTTAGGTTTGGTTTGTTTTGGTTTGGTTTGGTTAAGTTAGGTTAGGTTAGGTTACGTTACATTAGGTTAGGTTAATTTAGGTTAATTTATGTTAGGTTAGGTTAGTTTAGTTTAGGTTAGGATAGGTTAGGTTAGGTTAGGGAAGGTTAGGTTATGTTAGGTAAGGTTAGTTTAGGTTAGGTTAGGTTAGGTTAATTTTGGTTAATTTAGGTTAGTCTAGGATAGTTTAAGTTAGGTTAGGATAGGTTAGTTTAGGTTAGTTTAGGTTAGGTTACGATACGATACGAAACGATACGATACGAAACGATGCAATACGAATCGATACGATAGGTTAGGTTAGGTTAGGTAAGGTTAGTTTTCGTTAGGTTAGGTTATGATAGGTTAGGTTAGTATAGGTTAGGTTACGACACGATACGAAACGATACGATACGTTAAAACACGATACGGAACGATACATTACGACACGTTACGATACGATACGATACGATTCGTTAGGTTAGGTTAGGTTAGGTAAGTTTAGGTTAGGCTAGGTTAGTTTAGGTTATGTTAGGTTAGATTAGGTTAATTTATTTTAATTTAGGTTAGGTTAGGATAGGTTAGGTTAGGATAGGATAGGTTAGGTTTAGGTTAGGTTACATTACGATACGAAACGAGACGATACGATTAGATACGATACGATACGAAACGATACGATACGATATGATACGATAGGTTAGGTTAGGTTAGGCTATGTTAGGTTAGCTAAGGTTATGTTAGGTTAGGTTAGGTTATGTTAGGGTTGGTTAGGTTAGGTTAGGTTTGGTTTGGTTTGGATAAGTTAGGTTAGGTTAGGATATGTTAGTGTTAGGTTGGGTTAGGCTAGGTTAGTTTAGGTTAATTTAGGTTAATTTAGGTTAGGTTAGTTTAGTTTAGGTTAGGATAGGTTAAGTTAGGTTATGTTAGGTAAGGTAAGGTTAGGTTAGGTTAAATTATGTTAGGTTAGGTTAGGTTTGGTTAGGTTAGGTAAGGTTGGGTTAGGTTAGGTTAATTTAGGTTTATTTAAGTTATGTTAGGTTAGTTTAGGTTAGGTTAGAATAGGTTATGTTAGGTTAGGTTACGATACGATTCGAAACTATACGGTACGATACGAAACGATACGATATGTTGCGACACGTTACGATACGATACCATACGATACGAAACAATACGATACGATATGATACGATAGGTTAGGTTAGGTTGGGTTAATTTAGGTAAATTTAGTTAGGTTAGGTTAGGTTAGGATAGGTTAGGTTAGGATAGGTTAGCTTACGATACGAAACGATACGATACGATAAAATACGATACGAAACGATACGATACGATACATTTCGATACGATACGATAAGAAAGGTTAGGTAAGGTTAGGTTAGGTAATGTTAGGTTAGGTAAGGTTAGATTAGGTTAGGTTAGGGTTGGTTAGGTTAGGTTAAGTTAAGTTAGGTTTACTTTGGTTTGATTAGGTTAGGTTATGTTAGGTTAGTTTAGGTTACATTACGTTAGGTTAGGTTAGTGTTTATTAGGTTAGGTTAGGTTAGGTAAGGTTAGGTGAGGTAAGTTAGGTTAGGTTAATTTAGGTTAGGTTAGGTTAGGTTAATTTAGGTTAATTTAGGTTAGCTTAGGTTAGGTTAGGTTATTTTAGTTTAGGTTAGGAATGTTTAGGTTAGGTTAATTTAGGTTAGGTTAGGTTAGGTTTGGCTAGGTTACGTTAATTTAGGTTAATTTAGGTTAGGTTAGGTTAGTTAAGGTTAGGTTAGGATAGGTTAGGTTTGGTTAGGTTAAGTTAGGTTAGGATAGGTTAGGTTAGGTTAGTTTAGGTTAGGTTACATTACGATACGAAACGAGACGATACGTAACGATACGATACGATAGGTTAGGTTAGATTAGGTTATGTTAGGTTAGGTAAGGTTAGGTTAGGTTAGGTTATTTTAGGTTAGGTTAGGGTTGGTTAGGTTAGGTTAGGTTAAGTTAGGTTTGGTTTGGTTAAGTTAGGTTAGGTTAGGGTATGTTAGTGTTATGTTAGGTTAGAAAACATCAGGTTAGGTTAGGTTAGGGTTGGTTAGGTTAATTTAGGTTAGGTTAGTTTAGGATAGGTAAGGTTAGGTTAAGATAGGTTACGATACGATACGAAACGATACGATACGATTCGATACGATACGATACAATGCAATACGATACAATACGATAGGTTAGGTTAGGTTAAGTTAGGTTAATTTAGGTTAGGTAAGGTTAGGTTAGGATAGGTTAGGTTAGTATAGGTTAGGTTACGACACGATACGAAACGATACGATAAAATACGAAACGATACGATACAATACGATACGTTAGGCTAGCTTAGGTTAGGTTAGGTAAGGTTAGGTTAGGTAAGGTTAATTTAGGTTAGGTTAGGTTAGGTTAGGTTAATTTAGGTTAATTTATGTTAGGTTAGGTTAGGATAGGTTAGGTTAGTTTAGGTTAGGTTACATTACGATACGAAACGAGACGATACGATAAGATATGATACGATACGATACGATACGTAACGATACGATACAAGAGGTTAGGTTAGATTAGGTTATGTTAGGTTAGGTAAGGTTAGGTTAGGTTAGGTTATGTTAGGTTAGGTTATGGTTGGTTAGGTTAGGTTAGGTTAAGTTAGGTTTGGTTTGGTTTGGTTAGGTTAGGTTATGTTAGTGTTAGGTTAGGTTAGAAAACATCAGGTTAGGTTAGGTTAAGGTTGGTTAGGTAAGGTAAGGTTAGGTAAGGTTAGGACAGGTTAGGTTAGGTTTGGTTAATTTAGGTTAGGTTAGGTTAGGTTAATTTAGGTTAATTTAGGTTAGGTTAGTTTAAATTAGGTAAGGATAGGTTAGGTTAGGTTAGGTTAGAATATGATACGATACAAAACGATACAATACAATACGATACGAAACGATACGATACGATAGGTTAGGTTAGGTTAGATGAGGTTAGGTTTGGTTTGTTTTGGTTTGGTTTGGTTAGGTTAGGTTTGGTTATGTTAGGTTAGGTTAGGTTAGGATAGTTAAGGTTATGTTAGGATAGGTTACGATACGATACGAAACGATACGATACTATTCGATACGATACGATACGATACATTACGTTACGATACGATACGATACGATAGGTTAGGTTAGGTTATGTTAGGTTAGGTTAGGTAAGGTTATGTTACGTTAATTTAGGTTAGGTTATGTTAATTTAGGTTAGGTTAGGTTAAATTAGATTAATTTATATTAGTTTAGGTTAGAATATGATACGATACAAAACGATACTTTACGATAAGATACGAAACGATACGATACGATAGGTTAGGTTAGGTTAGGTTAGATGAGGTAAGGTTAGGTTTGTTTAGGATAGGTTAGGTTAGGTTAGGTTACGATACGAAACGATACGATACGATAAGATACGATACGATACGATACGATTCGATAGGTTAGGTTAGTTTGGTTAGGTAAGGTTAGGTTAGGTTAACTTAGGTTAGGTTAATTTAGGTTAGGTTAGGTTAGGTTAGGTTAAGTTAATTTAGGTTAATATAGGTTAGGTTAGGATAGGGTAGGTTAGGTTATGTTACGATACGATACGATACGATACGATACAATACGATAGGTTAGGTTAGGTTAGGATAGGTTATGTTAGGTTTTGTTAGGTTAATTTAGGTTAGGTTAGGTTAATTTAGGTTAGGTTAGGTTAGATTAAGTTAGGTTAGGTTAATTTAGGTTAATTTAGGTTCTGTTAGGTTAGAATAGGTTAGTTTAGATTAGGTTAAGTTAGGTTATGATACGATACAAAACGATATGATACGATACGAAACGATACGATACGATAGGTTAGGTTAGGTTAGGTTAGGTGAGGTTAGGTTTGGTTTGTTTTGGTTTGGTTTGGTTTGGTTAGGGTTGGTTAGGTTAAGTTAGGTTAGGTTTGGTTTGGTTTGGTTAGGTTAGGTGAGGTTAGGTTATGTTAGGTTAGTTTAGTTTACGTTAGATTAGGTTAGGTTAGGGTTGGTTAGGTTAGGTAAGGTTAGGTAAGGTTAGGTGAGGTGGGTTAGGTTAGGTTAATTTAGGTTAGGTTAGGCTAAGTTAGGTTAGGTTAATTTAGGTTATCTTAGGTTAGATTAGGTTAGGTTAGGATAGGTTAGTTTAGGTTAGGTTATGAATCGATACAAATCGATACGATACGAAACGATACGGTACGATACGATAGGTTAGGTTAGGTTAGGTGAGGTTAGGTTTGGTTGGTTTTGGTTTGGTTTAGTTAGGTTAGGTTAGGTTATGTTAGGTAAGGTTAGGTTAGGTTAGGTTAATTTAGGTTAATTTAGGTTATGTTAGTTTAGTTTAGGCTAGGATAGGTTAGGTTAGGTTACGTTAGGTTAGGTTAGGTAAGGTTAGATTAGGTTAATTTAGGAAAAGTTAGGTTAGGTTTGGTTAGGTTAGGTTAATTTAGGATAATTGAGGTTAGGTTAGGTTAGTTAAGTTTAGGTTAGGATAGGTTAGGTTAGGTTAGGTTAGGTTACGATACGATACGAAACGATACGATACGATACAAAACGATACGATACGAAACGTTACGATACGATACGATACGATACAATACGATACGATACGATATGATACGATACGATAGGTTAGGTAAGGTTAATTTAGGTTAATTTAGTTTAGGTTAGGTTAGGATAGGTTATGTTAGGTTAGGTTAGGTTACAATACGATACGAAACGATACGATACGATACGATACGAAATCATACGATACGATACGATAGGTTACGTTACGATACGATACGAAACGATAGGTTAGGTTAGGTTAGGTTAGGTAAGGTTAGGTTAGGTAAGGTTAGGTTAGGTTAATTTAGGTTAGGTTAGGTTAGGTTAATTTAAGTTAATTAAGGTTAGGTTAGGTTAGGATAGGTTAGGATAGGTTAGTTTAGGTTAGGTTATGTTACGATACGAAACGAGACGATAAGATACGATATGATACGATACGAAACGAAACGATACGATACGATAGGTTAGGTTAGGTTAGGTTAGGTTAGGTTAGGTTAGGTTAGGGTTTGTTAGGTTAGGTTAGGTTAGGTTTGGTTAGGTTAGGTTAGGTTAGGTTAGGTTAGGTTAGTTTAGGTTAGGTTAGGTTAATTTACGATAGGTTAGGTTAGGTTAGGTTAATTTAGATTGAGTTAGGTTAGATTACGTTAATATAGGTTAGGATAGGTTAGGTTAGTTTAAGTTAGGTTAGGTTAGGTTACATTAGGTTAGGTTAATTTAACTTAATTTAAGTTAGGTTATATTAGGTTAGGATAGGTTATGTTAAATTAAGTTAGTTTAGGATAGGTTACGATACAATACAAAACCATACGATACGATACGATAGGTTAGGTTAGGTTAGTTTAGGTTAGGTTAGGTTAAATTAGGTTAGGTTAGGTGAATATAGTGTTGCGTGCCATGTTCCTGGAGGCCAGTGGTCGGCGGCTGTTTCGTAACACCTTGAGGGCTGGCCGATGACTCAAAGCCCGGGTGGCTCATAGTGGGAAACCCGCCTAACCTACGTCATAGATACCTGTCCCAACTGCGTCTTAACCCTTCGAGGGCGGCGGACGTGACTACTAGCACATCCGAAACATGATGAAA
>PNEQ01041018.1:0-29524 GCA_003012365.1 Medauroidea extradentata
AAGTGTATACGAAAAATACCATATTTAGCATAATGCACATTTAATACACAATTTTTTTCAAAAATTTTAAATACTTTCAATTGATAGCTTACATAGCGTGCTATTGTTATCTAAAAAATTACCAACATATCTCTTCTGGTTCTCCAGAAACCTATGGCACGAAATGTCGAAAATCGTAACTTTGAGAACCTATAATTCTTCTGAAACTAGAAGTTTTAGAAGTTAATCTTTTTGGCACAAAAGCTAGTCTATAGGATACCTATATGTAGGGATAATAATTAGCTATAAAATTTTTCGGGTCCAACAGCCTTAAGAGCGCGAAGCTGAAGGCCTGCTGGGTGTACATGGCGCCTGTTCAACGCCAGAGGAACTACACCATTCCAAGGCGAGCTGGTGAGTCACGTCGAGGGTCTGCGGAAACTGTGGCGCAGTTATAGGCAGGCCGCGGCATTATCCGACCACTTGGGATACATTTCTGGAAGAAATTATACAAACACTATGCACCAATTTTAAATTTCCAAGATCTTACGCGTGGGAACAGCCGAGCGATAAGAACAAAAGTACCACGCCAAACAGGCGAGCAAGGTTTTCGTAAAACTCTTTAACGTACGGGACCTAAAGAGGTAACCCTAAAATGTTATTATTGAATAGTATGAAGCACGATTCCCGTTTGGATCTTTCGAATTCAAGTCGTATTTTCGGAGTTACAGCATCCTAAAAAAAACCGCTTTTTTTTAGCCATTTCGAAAAGGCCAAAAAACATGTTTTTAACAACTGAGGAACAGTGTCACGTCCTACGCCAAGACATGTATAAAAACCGCATTAAATTTTTGTGCATTAAAAAAAACTGAATGTGAAATTAAAAAAACTACATAAATTTTCTTAAATTACTGGAAAAGCAGATTTAGACGACGTCGGAGGGCATCCAAATTGTATTAACCGCATGCGTGCCGTTCTTTAAGTACCATTCTGTTATATTCAGCTGCGGTTTGTTGAGAGGATTCCCGAGCTCCTATGTAAGTAAATCTTTGGGACCGTATTACATCTCGAATCCACCCCCTCCACATTTAATGAACATTTTTGTTTTGCTCGACTCTATCTATTATTAATAGATAAAACATTTGTGTGTTTACGTAAAGATTCATCATCACACAGACACAGTTATGAAATCTGACCGAAGTCGGGTGCCTACCGGTTCCGCACCCTGTGTATTTGCCCCCTCTACCATATATAACCACCGTTTTTAGGTGACAGTAATCGCCCAGAAATTTCATTCCGTAGGTAAGTATACAGTATATGCGACAAGTTTAATAGTTTCGTCTATAAGTTAAGACTTTTATTAAAATTAAAAAAAAAAAAAAAAATAACCCCGACTCACAGGGTACTAAATTTCAAATCGATCAGACCAGTAGAATTGCTCACATTCACTTATATACATACATATATATATATATATATATATATATATATATATATATTTATAAAAAAAAACTAGTAAAGAGCTGATGATCTTTAAACGGTCGAACAGATTTCATTGAATCATAGCTAAAGACACTCTCGATCAAGTCACTTTTCAAACAAAAAAAAAAATAAAAATCTGTGCATTTGTTTAGGAGCTATGATGGGGGCTCCGCCCTTAAAAACCACTTTTGTAATAACCGTGTATTTTTTATATATAAGTGCAATATTTGAAATGTGTTCTTTCCTAAAAAAAAAAAAATACAAATGTTATGCTCGTTCGGAGGCGAATAAAAAAATGTGTCGACAAGAGCGATCGCCTCTCCTAAAGTACAAAAAAAAAAAAAAGACGCCTTTAATCTACTCAAATTGAATTTTAAATCGTGCAACTTTTACCAGCAACGCGTGAATTACAGCCACTGTTGTAACGTACGTACGTACATTATTGGATATTTATTCCGTTTAAAATTTGTCTGCTTTCCTCGCCCCTTTCCACAGAAAAAATTACTCACTGATGAAACTGTGTATGTGCACAATCAAAATAAGGAACAATCGCAACTCGTCGCAGTACATTTGAATGCATCGTCCAGCACGATTCCCACAGGCGGTGTCGACCTCGGCGGCAATGGAAAGAGGATCACCTTGGTGGGAAACAATAGCCAGTCAAGTATTACATAAAATCAGTATGCCTGATAGACTCGGTTTCGTATGACTTCAACAAAATTTTATAGATAGGCAATAACCAACATTACTTTGTAATATGTGTCGCAATGCAAAACAAAATATACAGTCCAAACTGTGAAATTGACATCTTAGGTCCATTTTAAAACTGAAAATGTATTTGATCGTGACGCATATGAGAAGATATTAACAGTTATTGCACATGCGTGGCAGTCATATGCATTATTCAATAATACAGTTGACGAAAGTAATGGTTGTTGTGGGCGTGGTTTAGCTTGCAGTTTGTAGCCAGCATCTCCCGCTCAGGGACGATGTTACCGTGCACGCCGGAGTGTCGAAGAGCCCACGACTGCACCACGTGTACGAAGGACGCCAGAAGGCGACACCTGGGGGCTTGCTGACGGCGAAGCACGCAGGAGTGCGGGACGACGGGAGACCCGCGACGTCAGCATCGTGCAAGCTCCCAGCACAGCTAGGAGGACTGATTCAGCAGGTCCCGCCGTCAGACGACGCCCCGAGACCTCCACAACACCTCGCTGGTCTCCCTACGTCCGTGAAGCTAAGACCTACCTTCCTGTCGACGACCTCCCCTTACGCCCCGGCCTCAACTCGTGACTATTCTCGTGCTTCTGCTGGTATACTCTTGTTTCATATCATTACCGTTCTGAGAGTGCATACTTCTTATGTATTTTATTGCATGTAGTTCTCAAGGGCACAGTAGACAGCAATTTTCATCGTTACGTTGTCATTTTTGTGTTTGTACCACACATATTTATTCTTATTTAAGACACAAATTGTGACTAAATTTTGCTCTTATGGAATATTTTTTATACATCACAGTTTTTGCATAATTTCTCGTCAAAGTCAAAACTTGCATGTCACGGTTTCACGGACGACACTGAAACCAGCTCGAATACCAAACTGGAAAAAAAAATCACAATAACGATGTTGCAGGCTACAATAATAAGAATTAAAAATAAAACATTCTGTATTTAAATAAAAATGCTAAAATTTTTATTTTGTGTATTTACATAGAAGAACATGTAGCGTGCAAATTTTGATTTTGACGAGCAATTATACCAAAACTATGATAAATAAAAAAGGTAATAAGAACCAAATTTTGTAAAATTTATGTCTTAAATAAAAAAAAGAATTTAGTTCAAATATAAAAATTAAAAAAATATAAAAATTGCTGTCTTCTGTGTCCTTAAGGCGGCTGCCTTTCTGGCGCTCTAACTGCGCGCAGAGTGTTCTGGAGTTATGTTTTTTCTCAGAGACTAGTAAACGTGCGTCCAAAACGCTTACCTACGAAAATAAAACACACTCCAGAATAATTGTCAATGTGACGCCACGCACATTAGAAGCATTATTTTAAAGTTCTCGAAGTTGGGCTTTTTCACATGGTTGTTTCTTATAAGTTATGTATCTGATTCGTTCGAAATTAAGGTCTAAAACTACATTGGATTTGCTACAGTAACGGGTTCAATAAAATACAGATCACTGCTTAAAGTTCCACAGTAAAAAAGTTAAGGTGGGAACACTGCGCGCGCGTTTACGACTTTGAGCGTAGAAGCGATATCACAGTACATTCAAGTTATGACTATATCATTTTATTGATCCAAAGTCAGAAAAGTTCTGTGCATTTATCTTTCAGAGTTCTGCATGCATCCCGTTATACACTTTGAAGTACGGCAGTCCGAAAAGGTCATTGTTTACTAAGTTGGAGGATTTAAAACCAGTGTTATAATGAGCATGGTGTCTTAAATATTTACGAACACATACAACACATCTGAAGCGCGTCATGGGCGACGCCTTTAATTAATAATAAGTGTTTTTAATACTTCTGTAGTGAGCACTACTGCATATAAATCACTATGTATGCATTCGGTCTTGTTTGGTATACAATTAACAACGCGGCACCTCATTGGACTGAAAGTCGACCAAAATGAACGTTCGCAGTACAGTGGGCGTGACAGATGTAGTGTAAACCAACAGGACTGTGATAAGTGGGAATTTAGAGATCTGTGGTGCTGAATTAGTGGTAAAAACAATGAAGCAGGGCTGCAGATGTGCAGGTAAGTCATTGAAACAAAATGGGGCAAAAATATTTTCGCGGCAATATCGT
This sequence comes from Medauroidea extradentata, assembly GCA_003012365.1. NCBI lineage: Eukaryota > Metazoa > Arthropoda > Insecta > Phasmatodea > Phasmatidae > Medauroidea > Medauroidea extradentata. The sequence continues at coordinate 4,265 of PNEQ01041018.1, forward strand.
GGCTCTAGTCATCACGTATCGTGGGACAAAGAACACGACAGCCGCAGACTGATGCTTCAAGGACATGACTTCACAGCAAGCAGACGAGCCCGGGGGCAACACTGACGCCATCGTCAACATCCTGCAACGACGTGTAGTTGTCTTGCCCCCGGAACAGAAAAACTTCTCACTCAAAACAATATGAATCTGTTATTCTCCGTTGCATCGTAATACCTTAAAAGTGTATGGTAGATAAATGAACGCTGAAAACATAAATTGAGTCCTATACTTTTTTCGAAGCCAATTTTGATAAAACACTCAATGACAATCCTAGATGATGGTATTTTCCAACTTTATGAGTACATATTTCTCCAAAATTACTAATTCGTTACGCGTGATTTCTCGCGCCGCAGTTAAATGCACGAGATTCCGGCGTCAGAGATTGTGCCTCACAAGTTCGTAACACTGGAAACAATTTTGTTTAAAACGTTGGCTAAAACTATTGTCTAGGATTGCTATTGTTTGATTTTCGCAAATAGGCTTCAAGAAAGCTATAGTTATAGATTAGTTCTTTTAGAGTTGAATTATGTACAACGCCCTCTTAAGATAAATCAATTATCCTATATATTTTACGTATAAAAAATTACTTCCACAACTATCAATGCAATCAGGGAAAATTATGGCGCTGATCTGTTCCGGCCGGTAAATGACGTGCAAAGATTCAATCGTATATCATGACTAGAGATGATGGTCAGAGATGGTGAAATTTCGCGAATTAAATACCTGTATGTTACAATCAAATATCCTATTCATACTCAAGCCTCGACCATTTTTTGTCCATTAGCTGTTACTCAGTGGAACAGCAGACAATGAACGAATAGACGGGGCTTGAGTATGCACAGGATATTTGATTATAACATACAGGTAATTGAATTCGCGAAATTTCACCACCTCTAATTATGGTATATGTTTTGAGCCAACATACCCTTGAAAACGCTGTAGTTTCTTGCAACATTATATGATTGAGTGATATACATACGTCTGACATAACGTAGCTGTCTGCAGACCGACAACCGGCATCAAATATTAAAATAGCGGGATTCTTATTGGTTCATTGAAACAGGACATCGACTCTACGTACAATAGAAAGCCAGTAATACTCTAATAAGCTGAACAAATGTTGAAACCTACCAAACGGTCATGTTTTCCCGCGATAAATCATCATCTCTAATAATGACATGTACGCCATGCTCCCTTATTTCTACTGTCTCCACGATAATCATTTTTGAGTCCAAACGCAAACAGGTTAAAAAAAATTATTTGTAAGTTTTTTAAAAATGTTGCTACCTATTTTTTAAAAAACAGTAAATTTTATGGTTTTATCTTATTATGTAACTAACTAAATGTTTGTTAATTGACTTATTAGTAGTAACCATACAGTTTACTGTCTTGAAAAAAATACCTGTCACGTCAGAAACTATTTTAAACTTAACTGCCAAACATATATGTGCTATATCTGCCCTCTTGGAAGATTAACAAATAATTATCGCGAAAACAAATACAAAGAGGGGAAAATGGCCTTAAGAGTGCGCGGTGGATAAATAAACGCTGAAAACGTCAATTGACTTCTACGCTTTTTTCGAAGCCAATATGGATAAAATACTCAATGGCAATCGTAGACAATGGTATTTACCAACTTTATGAGTAAATATTTATCCAGAATGACTAATTCGTTACGCGTGATCTCTTGCGCCGCAGTTAAATGCACGAGGTTCCGGAGTCAGAGATTGCGCCTCAGACTGAAAACAATTTTGTTTAAAACGTTGGCTAAAACTATTGTCTAGGATTGCTTTTGTTTAATTTTCGCATATTGGCTTCAAAAAACCTACAGTTATAGATTAATGCTTTAAGCGTTGAATTATGTACGACGCCCTCTTAAGGAAGTCCAAGTGGGGAAAAATCATAATTTTATATTTGTATGAAATATTGTTTGCTTCGTAAACGTTACTTGAGAGTATATTTTCCTCTTACGAAAAACTTTAATTTAGCTCAACCAGTTTTCCTGAAACGGCACTTCAAAGTCAAAATGTACACGATTTTAGTTCTAATAACTACAAAAAACCAATACACATAAATAAATTAAAAAATTCGTACTGCACCTACATAATACGGGATATTGTTTGACAAGTTTTAAATTCATTACAAAATATTTTTGTATTAAAAAAAATCTATAAATGAGCAAAAAATTCAAAATTTCATAATGTTTTTAAATACAAAAATATTTTGTAATTCATTATAAAAAAAGGCAAGCAGTAGACCATGACCTGCAGTTTCAGTGTGAATTTTTAAAACGTATTTATATTGATTGGTTTTGCGGCTTATAAGAACTAAACACGTGCATATTTTGACTTTGAAGTGACATTATAGGAAAACTTGTTGAGCTTTTTTTTTTTTTTTTGTGAGAGGAAAGTGCCTACTCCCAAGTAATGTCGACAAAACTAACACTATTGCAAACAAATATGCAATAACGACTTTTCCCCACTTGAACACCTTTAAGGGCGCGGTGTACAGCAATTTTCATCACCATGTTTTCATTTTTCATTTGCATTGATATTTTTTTAGTCACTAAATGTGACTAAATTTTGCTGTTATGATTGTTTTTAATCTCACATAGTTTTCGCATAATGGCTTGCTAATGGCAAAATCTACCCCAAAGCGAGGCATATGAGAGTCTCAGTATACATCTAACCTACATTTATGCCACCGCGGATTTATTTCTCCAAGTAGGTGCGGCCCACATCTCTATTATGTAGGCTCTTTTAGGCTGTTTTTTTCTCGATACCCTGAAAACTACGAACAAGTACGTCTTCACTTTCAAATTCACTCGAAAACCTCTCATATATTTTTTCTCTACATGTTTATTCCTATAGCAACATTCTCCTCTTCTCAATACAGAAATGGTTTTCGCCCGAAAGCGATACAATTAAAAATGACTTGACACCGCCGTATATAATCCAACATGTTAACCCCTATCCTAGCTTTACGTCACGACCGTTCAAGCGACCATAACTACTTTCTATATTTCACTATTGAGTTTATCTATTTTTTCTGTAAGTTATATTTTATATTTTTGTGAATCTTGAGTGTTGGTGAGAGGAAAGGCAAAATTAGGACCGACATAATTTATAAAAATAAATGTGGTGTAATTATGAGAATTTTAATTTTTTTATATTTCGCAATACGAAATTAAAAATTGCACCGTATCACTACGTAAATCTGCTTCTTATAACGAATATTAAGATATCACAAAGCGATAAAGACGTTTCATGGCACTACATTAAATGGTATGCACGTGGTTTTATTTTGAATTTTATGACAGCCTCGGTCTGTTGAGGATAGCCAGGGTAGAAGTTGGAAATACGGCATTGCAGTATACAATAGTCTAACGTACGAGCTGCAAGATGATTATCTAACAAGGACATCTCCAAACATAAAATTATAAATTAAACGAGCTGTAAGTAAATGTATAAAATCTTTTAAGTTGGATTTATACATGAGGAAAGTATTTTAGTCCGATATGCAAGTCGATCGTAAATAGATTTTCTGATTCTTACAAAATACAATAGACCTTATTTTATCATTATGTTAGTTTGTTCTGACATCCAAAGTTGATCAAAAGATAAAAAAAATATAGGCCTATATAGAAGTATATTTTCAACGTCAACACGAAGAAGAAAGGCGCTTTCAAATACAGTATCGTGCCGAGTATATTTTATTGGGGACACAGTAAGAACATGACTGTCTTTATATCAGCGACGACCGTAACTTCTGGCCTTCCACGACCTCTCTTCCCCTTCATCAACAACCCCTACGACCCGTCAGCAACCCCTCAGACCAACCCCCCCTGACCGACGTTGTCTTGGCTTGTACCGTGGGTCGCGCGGACAAGGCGAGGACAAGATAAAGGAGATTCATCTCCCAAGTCGTTAGCCCCTTTCATTCTGGTTCCGAGTCTCCCCTTACCTGCTCGTTAGGAGTTGCTTTGGAGTCTGTACGGCGGAATAACAAGTGGAGAAGGGTAGGACGTTAAAAAAAAAAAAAAAGCAGCCTGGCCCGTTTCTGAAACACTACCCCGGACGTCGGCAAGGAAATATGCGCCGTCTCGACTCTCCAAGGTCCATATCGACAGCCTATGACCGGATAATTACTACGTGTCCTTGGTCTCGTACGACCAACAATCCTGAAGTCAAGTTGCGTTACTTGTTTGAAGCAGGGAACGCTGAGAGAGGTATTGGCACGCGCCCATAAAGCTGCATCGTCTCTGCAAATGCATTCCGCTGAACTGGCGTGTATATGCTGGTCACAGCAAAGTCCGTCCACCAACAAGCTGTAAACAATCAGGTCATTTACTGTAAAGTAAGCACTTTCGAAGCCCTGGAGGTATGTGTATTTTAGATTTAACCGTGTAACTGAGGCTTCAATAAGTTATAATTAGGAACCCTGTTTTTTCGCGAAAAGAATTTTGCCCCAATCTGTTTCAGTTCCTTACGTGCACAGCTGCAATTCTGCTTCATGACTATTGGCAGCGTGTCTGTGTGAAGAGCCGTATCTCATTTGACTTAGCCAATTACAACAACGTTCCTGCAACACAACACGTCTGTGATTTGCCGGTAGAATCTCAAGGTTCGCGACAGTTAAAATATCCAATCACTGACCACGAAGCAGAACTGCAGATGTGCACGTAAGGCACGGAAACAAAGTGAGGCAAAATTATTTCGCGAAAAACAAGGGTCCCTAGTTATAATTGATAGAGACTGGAAAAAATTTGCGGGTTCACTGACCTGTAGACTAGCCTCCAAGAATATTCAAGCAGACAACAGCTGCTCATTAGCTGCTCGCTGATACAGTGATATGGGGCACGTTAAGGTATATTTTTAATATTGGCTCAGACACTTTCAGGGAATGTCAAGTAAGTCAAGGACCAATTGCGAAAGTGACACGAACTTATAGCTGCTGGAATTGCAGCGTGTGCGTGAAAGAAAAAGCGAATTCTTCAGGTCCCTGATAATTATTGATGGAGAGAGAGAGAGAGTGATTTATCGCGAGAAAAGTTGACTATGTGCTAGATTACAAAGTAGTATCTACGTCTCCGATGTTCTAATTCCGTTAGTCGTGTTTTCACATTTGACTGGGCCAATGAAAATTCTTGCATGCCGAGCCTAATCGTTTGTTATTTACCTGTAATAATTTATTCCGTCTCAAGTTATCGTCATCCAAGGCGCAACATGCCAGAGCGTTTTGGAGATTACTTCAGGCGCCCGCCTGGTGGTCGTGTATTTGTGTGAGCGAGGCACGACGCCAAGGGCGATGTTGACCGGCTCATACACCGCGGTATCGCCTCTGCTGCAAGACTATGAGACGGCGATCAGTGGTATCGTAGATCTCTCATCAGCAGAGGTACGTAAATTGCGCAGATACATTCCAGGTCAGGTTGAACGCTAATTATGTATACTTCATTGTCATGTCTGTGACTTGCTGACGACTGTCACGAAACACGTTTGACTACTGCAAGCCAGTAGTAAATAAGGAAATAATGCGAAGTGCTATCGCTTGCTACCTGCTTGCACGGTTATAAGCCAATAGATAATCGATTGTGACCAGTGGGTGTATAGGACTGACAAGTCTAGGCTGCTGCCAGATGAATAAGCGAAATTGACGTACCTCTACTCATCAGTCATCTGACTGACACTTTCAGTGGTGACTCTCATCTTTTTATTGGTGGAAAGTTTAAGCAAAGTCCATTGCATGCTTCTAGAATAGTTTCACACGAATCCCGTGAGTAGTTTTTCAGATATAACTGGTTGAAAAGCTGCTTGTAGCCATTTTGAGGGATTTCGAAATGTGATACTTTAAAATCACCGTTCTGTTATCGTTTGAAGTGTATTTTCTTTTTGTACATTGACAAAATGGGCACACGTGGAATAGTTTCGTAAAAAAAAAGTATTTTCGAACACGCTGCAATGCATTTTAAGCGCGTATATGCGAGGCCCTTAAGCACTCATGATTTTCGCGAATTTCATTCTCTCTCCTTCTCTCTAATTATAGATTATTATCTTGACATTACAATCTTCAAAAGTGCCCCCTCTACCGCAAACACACTATAAATGTTTTCCTGCGGCTTTGGACGTCACGTGTTGAGTGCAATGGGATGTGTTTATCTGTCGTATGACAATAATAGCATTAAAAAAGTGGCAGAACTTCGAAAGTGCGCATTTTACCATGAACAGCCCAAAGTCTTTGCTTCCTTGAGTTTCGTGGAGAGTGTGATAATTTTCGTCTAAAAGTTACAACGTTCACTTCTTCTGTCAGTGCTACTGCGAAGCTCAAGCTGAAGGCAACAATAAGACATATAAAACGGACGCGGGAAGGGAACAACGTATCCAATATTTTCAGAGCCGGTTACATAGTTTCACTGCAGGATTCTTCTGACGTAAATGAACGCAGTCAGGTCTTTTGAAAACGTTACGTGGCTAGATTATTTTCCAGTGACTTGCATTTCTCCCACCAGGTGAGGGATCCCTAGCACTGCATTCACCAGTAAAATGATCCCTTTGGTCTCGGGAAAAGAGAGCAGAACGAACTTTTTAAACTCGTCTATTCAGACCAATTCAAATTTAACTAGGTCGTGTCCAAGATCCGCATCGGACAATACACCTGGTGGATTAAAAAAATTAATAAAAAAAATACATGATCACTCCCGGTTACAAGCTGCAAGCTGAGGCGTGAGAAAGTATAGTGAAGTAAGTACATTTCAACATACATAATCGCTGCGATAAACTGGTGCATTCTCATCTTTGGGAAAAGACAAAGAAAAAACACAATAGTATTGACCTATGGGGGGAAAACATCTCTACTTGGGCGCCGCCTACCAATCGCTTCAAACGCGTTTCAGTGTTTTTACAAATGTTTTTTTTACGAAACTATTCCACATGTGTCCACTTAACCAACGTACAAAAAGAAATCACACTTCGGACAAGAACAGGACGTCATTGTTAAGACACCATGCTCGTTAATAACACTGTTTCTAAGCCCTCCAACATCGCTAAAAACACCCATTTAAAACTGCCGTACTTCAAAATGTACTAACAGGATGTATGTGAAACTAAGATAAAGACGCGCAAAGAACATTGTTACAGACTTTCCGCCAATACAATTATATGGTCCCCACCTTACGTTCCTGGTGAAAATAGATCGGAGGGAATCTCACTCGCTAGTTCAGTGCTTGGCTCGTTGTGGCGATACGGGATTAGAAGCCCGCTTCAATGTCGCCCTTATAACTCTTCACTTCTGACCTTACGAGGGCGTGGTGCATACATAAATTCTAAATACATTCACTGCTGAAAAATTCAAGTTTCTCGAAGCAAATATGAAAATAAAAACATTATATAAAAAAAGCAATCCTAACTTGCCTACCTCAGAAAATATTATGCCCTAGTGTTGTAATTCTGACAGACTATCTCTGACACCGAAATTCAGTAAATCTGACTCCGGTGAAAGAAGTTGCTCTAAACGAGTACTACGTCACTTTGATAAAGTGTTTGCTCGTAAAGTCGGCAAAACGTATCAATTGCCTACGATTTTCTTTCTATAGGCTGTCAACTTCCAGAAATACGGATAATTCATTCGGTGTTTTAGTGATATTTTATGTACCATGCCCTCTTAGTTCAGATCAATGACAATTCACTCTGAATATAATAGTTAGAGCTACTGGTATTCTATTGGTAGAATTTTGTACCAACTTGTTCCAATGTCTTATGTTCACAGCTGTAATTCTGATTCATGGTCAACGATTGAAAGTTTTATGGGCGTGGTTCACCTCATTTTTCAACGTCTTTTATAATTGTTATATTTGTACCAGATATTTTTTCTTAATTTAGACATAAATTGTGATTAAATCTTCCTCTTTAGAAATTTGTGTATCCCTCATAATTTTTGCGTAATGAGTCGTAAGCGTCAAAATTTGCACTTTACGGTTTTATGAACGCCACCAAAACCAACAGACTTACCAAACCGAAAAAAATTTCACAGTGATTAACAATTTTGTAGGCCATGATTTGACCTATACAAAAACTAAAATTTAATTACTTTGGTATTTAATAAAAAAAATGCCTAATTTTGGAACGAAAAATTAAAAATTTCATCAATTTTTTTTAATACAAAAATTTATTTATTTGGTTTTTATATGTGTAAAATCATAGCCTACAACATTGTTATACACTGTGAATTTTTTTCGGTTTGGTATGTCAGTTGGTTTTAGTGGCGTGCATAAAACCGTTAAGTGTAATTTTTGGCGTTTATGACTCATTACGCAAAAACTATGAGAGGTACACAAATTTCCTAGGAAGAAGATTTAATCACAATTTACGTCTAAAATGAGAAAAAAAATCTGGTACAAATATAAAAATAAAAAAATACATTGAACACTGAGGTGAACCGCCTCCTTAAGTTCTTAGCGTCTTGGGGGTTCTACCTGCAATTGATGTCTCTTACCAAGCTTGATCTCATTGGCACAGTTGAAAGACGCCTCTGAGCATATACACACTGCAATAACCATGAAGAAGAGCTACAGATATGCACGTACGTAAAACAAGTTTGTGCAAAACTATTTTAACAAAAAATCAGAGGCTCTGCTAAGAGTACTTATGTTACTAGAAATAGCTATTTGAATTATTCACGGATCCAGTTGTATCATTACACAAATAATTTCATTATAGGTGGAATATCTAAGCTGCATAATTGAAGCCGCGAAGATTCGACTTAGGTAGAAAGACCGCACAGGGGGTTTCCCAAATAGTTCTCCACTTTCACTCAAGACAAACTTCGGTGTAGTTCAACATTCCCAATTCATCCTTAATTATATTATAACGGTTTTCATTAAAGCCAGGAGAGTAAAAACAAATCAACGTCGTTGATATCTAATGAACCCACCCACTAAGTAATTTATTTTGAGATAATCATACCAAATAGTATAAGATAATTGGAAGTACATCCTAAGTATTAAATAGTAATATTTTCAGGAAAATAACACCCCCTCCCCCCCTGAAAAAGCTGTTTATACAAACAAGGTTCAGTTGTACACAGTAAACTTCGACCTTGAATACCTCAGTTCCCGTGAATTGTGGATTGGTTCCCTTCTGCTTAAAGTTCCCATCTACCTGCGCTTGAAACGTATTGCAGCGAGTTATAAGTAATTATAATTGGAAGAAACATCTCAAGGCGCATCACGTTTGTACATCTACAAAAATAAAACACATTTCAAACAATGTGTATATCAGTTCAAAAATATAATCGCTTATTGGAAACACGATTTCCAAGACCCTCACAATGGCTAAAAACAGTTCTTTAAATTGCTGTGTTTAGGAAAATACTAACCGGATTCGAAAAAACACAATAATAGAAATAAGTGCTGGAATTTGAACCATAAGTATCGCAAATAAAATAATACAGTCACCACTTAAAGTCCCATAGGAAAATGAATAACAGTAAAGCTCTGCGCGCCAGTTGCGGGGTTTGCATGTAGAGGCGATAATGCATTACATAAGCCGACCGACGTCACTCTTAACGCTCCATCGGTTTTGTGCTTCACGTAGGCCTACACCATCGCAGCCTACATAGATAAGAACCTTAACTCCGTACAATTATTTTACGGCCGAACCGAAAAATAATATACACGTTTAATATTTCGAGAGTTCACCACATTAACAATTGTACGTAAACATAGTACAGTACTTTGATACTTTAGACAACATGTACATCAGGTATCTGTTGTAGAAAAATGTACCGTAGCAACAGGAGGATGCGAGGAATTGGTGGAAGGAAGTTTTCGTGCAGGACGGCTTTCAATTTAGAAACCTGGAGTTTTTTTTTTGTAACTGGCAGCTCGTGTGGGAACCTGAGGTTCGTTCTTTATTTGACTGCTCCTTGTTATATAACACTGAACGTTCGTGACTCGCGTGCAGGCAACCGAGATGCGGGTAGAAACAAGAGGAATTACGATCTTAATCGATACACGAAGCTGAGGTGAATTTTTAAGTACATCAAGACACGTAATAATTTACGGCGAAAATCGGCACACCTTAAGGAGGACGCTGAAAGATAAATATAGCTAGTTTCTCTTACATTTGCGAAGTAAAATACAAGTGATGGGATAAAATAAAACTCCGGTCATTCTGAGGCCATGCATTAAAATATGGCTGTAGAAGCAGAAGCTTATAAATAAATATTCAGTTGGCAGCTTTTCACAAATTAAATTTATATACACGGATTTTAGAGGGTGTTAAAAAAGCATGCCTATTAGAACTAAAGTACTTCACAAGATCAACGTAGTTGCCATAAATTTAGGTGTTTACTGGTTTCAACCAAAACAAATGTTTTAAAAAAACTCGACATAATAACAGCTAATAAAGGACAATAAGTAGGAACCGCAGTGGTCGACGGCCAGACCTCTCGCTTTATATCTTGGCGATCCGGGCTCGATTCCCCACGGGTTCCGTCCCTGATTTATCGCATGTGGGAAACGTGGCGGACGTTGCAATTGGCAGGCATGATTTTTTCAGGGAACTCCCGTCTTCTCCGCTTCTCTCATTCCGTCGCTGCTTCACACTCATCTCACCCTCACATCATCCATTCTTCGGGCCGGAAGGGCAATAGGCAAGTCTCAACTTTCAACCCGGTCTACTATCATACACTATGTGACCTTGTCGAAAGGCGGGAACACGAAGTGGATTTTCAAAGGACAAAAAATAATACAGTAAGAAAGATTTAGGCCTGTGTGTAGAATTAGTCAGTTGATAATTTATTTTAACATTGATTCTCAATTTAAAAAACCGTGTAGTCACATGCGAACTGCCAACAGTACGCCAGACACATCTTCTCCAGGCCGCATGCCTGAAGCATCAGCAACTCGCCCAGCTGTTACACCGGGACTGCGTGCTGGAGGCAACAGCCGATCACATCGCCAGAGTGGGACGTGATGGCGGGCGTATGCAGATCAGGTTTTGTTTTGCTCCGAGACACGTCAGAGCGGCACGAGCGCCTGTTTACACGACCACGCCGACCAGTGTTGCCAGACCCTAACAAACAAACCCGTCTCCACTACGAAGGTCGGACTTTGACATTAATGATGGCAACCCGTGCGGCAATGTTGGGACATGTGCAGAGGGCGACTATAAAACGTATCAGCTACGAAATGGACAGAAAGGACATTTCTAAGAAAACATGACTTGTTTTGTTTATGTAGCCTCCTGTCTCGGTTGTTTCGATACAGGAAGCCACGGTGTTTGGCTGATATATCAGATGCTGATATTAACCAGATACATACACACACGTCTTCTGCGCGTATCGACAGAACTGTCAAAACCCAGCCTTTGCAAACGAGACGTACTAAAACCATAATTTGCTACATTTAACAAGATATTTTTCCGGCACTCGAATGGTTCACAAATTTACAGCAACCAGTATCCAATCAATCAAGAACTTCTACGATTTTCTATCGATTCTTATGAAATACAATATTTCCTTAATACAAAAAATTTTCATCTGACTACAATTAAATTTTCAGAAAAAAAATTTTGGACTCAAATCTACGTGACACGATAAAGTGCAAATACTATTGGTTTGTGTTTATCGCCTGCATATATAGGTTATGCACAGTTAAGAGTGCTGTTTTGCTTGAAATATTTCCTCAAATATTTGCTAGTCTGTTAACTAGGTACGCAAATTCGAATCCGCCAATTTGGAAATTTTGAGTGAATGGTTCAAAAAGTAACATAACAGCACCTACAACTCTAGCGAAATTGGGAACATAAAAACATATTAATATTTCGACTTTATTAATAATAATAATATTATTAGTGTGTTTTACGTATCTCTGTTGCCTTGTTAATAGCTTTTTTTTTAAATTCCACAGCAGAAGTAAACTTGTCCAGTCTTCGTCGCTACCTGCAATTAAAATTTCCGTTAACATACAATATAATTCTTGACACATTTCAATTTTTTACGAATACGTTTTGCAAACAAAATAACACGATGTTTATATTTTTTTCTTAACGTAGATTGGCGTCTTGCACATGTTTGGGTTCAGTTGAAAGATGGAAATGAAACGTAAATAAATAACAGCAAACGGAATCTGTGGAATTGGTGAAAACATTACTGTAAATTAGTATCAAATTCATAGCCAAGCACGTAAATGTCAAACTCACATCTAAACTGGAGTTACTGTAAGTAACCTCAGAGCAAGTTTGATTAAATTGTGGACAATAACGTTTTTAAGGACAAATTCAAACTATCCTACTTATGCTCTGAACTGCCCTTACATAAGGATATATCACTTTCAACTCCTGGTTTATGCAAATCAAAATACTACACGTAACATGTATTAAAAAATTTTTTTTTACTAACACACAAATTAAGCACCAAAATTTCTCAAGCATTTGAATTATTCTGATGAACTACAAAGTACGATATAAAAATGCATTTATAAAGTAAAAATATCAGCATTCGTAATGGATTGCACTGATGAGAAAGATTTTTTAATTTGTTTCGCGCATTACCAAACAGTAAACTAAATGTTCACGGATTGACCAATATGTTATTAAAGTATATGACAGGTTTTCAGTAAAAAAAAAAGTTTCTGAATGTAGTAATTCATCTGTGTTGAAAATAACAACCATCCTCCCGTCCCCCCCCCCCCAAACCCAATATTCAATCTTGCCAACCTCAAAACACAATTAGAACAAATGAAAGTGCAACATATTTTAAAACATAAGTAGTTCACTATGAAGTGGATTATTTTATGGGCAACCAAAGCTTTTCTTTCGGTTAATTTTTGCCTTTCCGCAACTAGTTAATATAAAAATTGTGGAGTAACTAATAAATACAAGATAAACATTTAATTGCTATCCAATATTAATGTTTGAAACCATAATAGAGTTACAGTGCTTAGTACCTATTGAAAGGATCTTTATAAATGCGACCACTTTACAGCGAACATTATATACACAGATGTAGCTCGCATAAACTTTCCTGAAATATCATAGCTGGGCGACTAAGATTCTTAGAAATTCAGAATAGTGCTGGTGTATAAATTGTCTGAACAACGTAACTATTATTCTATGTTGTACCGCTTAACATAATTACGAGATTCGTGGGATTTTGGGTAAGCGAAAACTAAATTGCATTAATAAAACAACTGCAACTGTATATTTTGCAAAAGGTATACCGAATATGTGTGCTTGTTGCGAAATTCGTTCCTTCCGCCGTTTTATTCCCTCTGAATTGAGAGTGTTGAACGCCTGAAACGTCTCCACGTGCACGGCGGTGTTGGGGAAGTCGTCGGAGAGCAGTTGGCAGCACTGCAGGACTCGGCGGCGTGGGCGGCCAGAGCGGTCTTCAAGAATGGGGGAGGGGCACACTGCTTTGTGGGAAGTAGGAGGAGGGGGAGTGCAGACAACACACAGAAGACAAGAAAGCGTCTTGTGGAAGTTCCCGTAAATATCACATAATCCTCAACAGTGTCACAGGTAGCGCTGTCCGTGTACAGATAACAGCCGGGAGTTTTACGATCCTCCGTCACTTACACTTTTTACTGCCAGCACCAACAATCTGGGCTCAAGAAATTTCCCAGCGCCATTAACGCCAACATAACTCGTAGTAGGTGAATGCTCGTTCGAAATGTCAACTTCTAAACAGAAATTAAAATACTCAATTTCGTCTATTTAAATTGCTCGTCAAATCAGATACTAACATAAGCGTGTCATTGATAACGGCGCGACGTATTGGAGAAACGAGGAACAGGAACAAAGGCAAAAACAGAATAATTTAAATGACACAAGTCTCCTAAAGGCGATTACATACCTTCACAGACGAAGACGTCGATCACGGAGCACGTTTTATCTTTACCAGATTCTGAATCTCCAAGCTCACATCTGACGAGCCCGCCCGTTCACATCACACATTCACATGTTGTCAACAACCAAACCTCTTTATCTACTTCTTTCTCTCTGCTTCCACTTGCTAGGACCCACCTTCACATGTCGTTTCGCACACGTACACCCGTACTCCCCAGCGGCTCTTTTTATCTTGCTCGCGGATTCTCCACGCCTCTCACGAGCAGGCACGCGAGCACGGGAATTTCAAACGGCCAGCGATCGCCGTTCGCTGCGGCCGACTCCAGCGACGGGCGGGACAGGTACCTGACGGCGAGAGGCGGAGAGCAGGAGGAAGAGGAGGATAGAAAGTCGCGGCGAGGAAGGGGACGAAGGAAGGCAGGAAAGGTGCGCGAGAGACCGGTGCGGCCACGGAGGAAGGGAGAGGTGTTACGACATTGCCGCTACGCACGAAGGCGGAGGCAGGGACGCAAAGTGGTCCACGCGCAGCATCCACCGAGGAGGAAGTACAAAAGGGGAGGAGGGCCGTCAGTGGAAACTCTTCCGGCCCACTGGGGAGGAAGTGCACAAGTTAGGTGCAAATCACCGCCGCGTCCTTCGGCCAGTTCTCGAGGTCGCGATATCGCAGGTTATTGAGTTCCACCGAGTCACTCGGAGCTGATCGACAGAAAAAAAATGTATTTATACCCATCACTTCTCAACTACAGGTGCTTTGATTCGGGATAAAGTGAGAACTTTTGAAACTCAAGTTACTTTTCCCTTTTATCTTATTTATTTTTTGCTATTCTTATTAATAGAAAAAAAATCAACTTAATTAAGAATCAAAATATGTAGAATGTACTGCACTTCACAAGCTAACGTTGGAATCACAATAAATAATATTTATTAGTGATTAATTCTAGACAAGAGTGCTCATGTTATCGTAAAACATCAATAGTACCTCCGACAAAAGTTAGTAAAAAAATACGTCAAATAATAATGTTATACTGTTTTTGTTACATACCAATTATAAGAAAACTAACTCACTAGCGCATGCTCTGCCATGAATTAAAACATGTAACATCACTTATGAGAATGGCATGTCTTGTTAAAAATTAATAAGACGGTAAATTTATTGTAATTTTCACACATTAAAACATTTCAACAAGTTACAAACCCCGCTTCACATAACTTTAGGTAAATATGAAACTTCTGAGGGCCAATACTGCTTGCATATATTATAATACTATTGCAATGGTATCCAACATTTACTCTACACGCGGTGAAAATTACATCTCACGTTCATTTTAGTGCTGGGAATGTCGACGGACAGTGTGGCAAACACGTACCACGCGTAATACGTACCCTTGGTTTTGTAAAAATTTACTTCAGTTATGTGAAAATTACACAATACTTCCTTTTACGTACTTTATGTTATCTTCTTTCGCTGTGAAGTATATTATTAACGTGATATAATTTTCAAAACGGATACGTCTAAAATTAGTACAGCTTTTCCATACCTACGACAAGAACACACAGTTCAAACTATATTACTAATTAGTATAACATTTCAGAATGCTTATTAGAAACATGATTTTCGGTCTCTCCAAAGTCGCTAGAATTTTTTTTTCAAGACTACCGTATCTGGTAAAACACACAGATAGAAACAACCCTTAGGCTTTAGACCAGGCCTTCTCAATAGGCGGCCCGTGGGCCAGATTTCTACTGGCCCGCCATCAAAATGTCAGAAATCAGCGAAAATGTTTTGTTATAATAATTTAACGGCTATTTCTTAATAGTTATAGTTAGGTCAATGTAATCTCTGCGTATGACAGTGATTTATGTTAGACTAACATAAAGTTCAATAAAATGATTCCGTAGAATGCCTGCCCTACATACTTCCTAGAAATATAAAAATTCTGGCATCGTCAAATGTCTCACAAAAAAATAATAAGAAAGCAATGCACGTCAGTTGAACGTAGAGGTAACCGTACTACATACGCCGGCCAGCAGCATCCTTAGCATCCCATCGATGTTGCTTCTCAACTATACAAAGTCAGTTCCACATGGTCCACGAACTGTTTTTTTAGCGTGATACGAATTACAGTTTTCTTACGAAACTGTTTAAGCTTCCTTAATATACTTATCTATTTAAAAACTCAGTTTAAACTATGCTTTCATGTATTAAAAAATACGGCATGCCAATTAAAAAACACGTTATACAGCCCCTAGAAAGACCAAAAACCACTTCTTCATACGGCTGTATATGGAAAAGTAGACACCGAATTCGCAGTACTCGAACATTAAAGCCTTCATTGGACTTTACAACACACTTTCCACAGATCAATTTACAGGATCACCTCCTAAATTTCAACTGAAAAAAGAACAGTACGAAATCACTGGGCACCAGTTCAGTGTATCGTACATAGAGGTAACACGGGTTTTGATGCGCGTTCTAGAGTCGTATTTACAGCTCCACAGCTCGTGCGTCAAATGCAAGAAAATTTGACAGGTGCTATAAACGTTGAAGAGTTTGTGGTAGATAAATAAACACTAAAAACTTAAATTTAAATCTACATGTTTTTATAAAGTAAATACAGGAATACTACAAAACAACGTTATTAGATAATGATATTTACCAACTTCATGAGCAAACATTTGCAAATAATTATGCAATTGTTAATCGTGATCTGATCGGCCGCAATTAAATTTACGAGATTTCTGCGTCAGAGATTATTCTACAGAAATACGTACTCGAGAAAATTTTTTTTGTTCAGAAAGTTGGCAAAAACTATTGTCTAGGGATGCTGTATTTGATGTTGAGACATGTTTATGTCTCCTCTATTTAAATGTTTTGCAAATTGGCTTCGAGAAACCTACAATTTTTAACTGATTCTTTCAGCACTGAGTTACATATTATGTCTAGAGAAGGTGATTTATTTCGGGAAAACTTGACTGTTTTCTGGGTTCCAAAAAAAGTTCAGCTTACCAGAAGATTACTGGCTCTGACTTGTACGTGCAGTTGTTACCCTATTTGACTGAGCCAATAAGAATCCTGCTGTTGTAGTATTTAATGCTCGGAATTGGTCTGCAGACATCTACGTTGTGTCAGACGTATATCACACGATCATTCATGTCACAAGAAACGACATTGTTTTCAAGGGTATGTTGGCACAAAAATTTTTCGCGATATACCAACATTTCTAATCATACCCTCTTAAGGCCATGGTCTTTCATTTATTTCAAATAATTGCAAATAACTCTAATATTTTTTGACCAAATTCTTTGAAAACATTTGAGACTGTTTACAATCATAACATACACAATTTTGCCAGAGCGTTTTTGTTTTATAATGTACCGTTTGCTAGAAAAAAAGATTTTGCTTAATTTTGGCTTATTTTGACCACAAAATATGTGATATTTCCGGGACAAAATCTAAAAATCTGTTTGGTGTATTGCAACTCGAATGAATTTTTGATATATGTATTAATTTGCGTTAAAAACATTTTCGAAATCACTGCAAAACTAAAGAGCGAGGCCTTAAACTTCGTAATCAGAACTGTTGCTGCTAGTGTGATCGACGACTACTGAGTGATGTAATGCGTAATTGTGCGAGCGTAAAGGCAGCGGCTCGCCGAATGGCCGGTGACGGGTCGCTGTTCCCGAGGTCACGTAGACACAATGTGGGTGGCACTCGGCTCCCTGTTACAGATTCGCCACGCGGGGCGATGATCTCACGACCACCCTCCTTCGCCAGAAGAACGAATCTCTGGAGGTTCTGGAGACGCGATCTCCTGACCCTCTACCTCGCGAGGTCGACGGCAACCCCGGGCCACTGCAGTCTCCCACGCACTAACGCACAGCTTCTTTCTTTCCTTATAATGACAGAGGCCTTCGACATTTCGTAAGTGCCGCAGCTGCGCCGGCCAGCGACCGACACCTCCCGGCGAGAAGTCGCCCACTCGTGCCACGATGACGTCACCACTATGCTCCCCGCCGGGCGCTTCTCTACACTCCATAACAACAGATATATAGAGACAAATGCTTGGCTCAATCAAACTTATCCATGCATTACAGTCTGATTGCAGGAATTTCACGAACTACTATACGCGGTTCGGGATAAAGTGAACACTCTAAAAAGCCCTGCTACAGCTGTATTTTCAGCCATTCAGTGGCGGCTCGTGGGTTGTTGCCAGGTAGGGCTGCAGTTGCCAAGAGCTGTACATGGTTTTGCGCTGGTTGACTCTACAGCCACTGATACGATGATGTGCAGGTGCCCCTTACTACTGAGTGGTCACAAAAGCTCTAGTAGCCGGCAAATATTTCATGGTCGTTGGTCTACGGCGCGTTCATCAATAGTGTACAGTTCTGACTATCCGCAGCCCCACCTGGCATCAACCCACGAGCTGCCACTGCAGCCATTTCGTATATTTCCGCGCGTAACGGTTGACGCCGGGAAATTTCTAACCCCTTTGGACACTTCACTTGATGGTTGCGCGCCTAAGATAAATTGTAGTCAGTAGAAATCCACACAGTTTGTTAAAAAATGTTTTATTAATTATATGAAATACAATAATGTAGATTTCGGTTGCTTTTACTACAATACTGTTGTATTTATATATGAAAATACACGGAACTATACTGCGTAATTTCGCTGCCAACCATACAAGCAGTAAAGCAACTAGAGTTAACGTTGAATTGTTTGCTGCAATGGCTAGTGATATTTTTCAAAGGTTAAACTTTTAGGGCTCACTTTATCTGGAATGACCTATACACTACGAGTTGATCTAGCCACTTGACGACAATATCCACCTCACTAATACATAACAACACAACACTACATCATTCCAGCCTAGCTGGAGGGAAACTTCACTCCTCCGCCGATTACACAAACACGTAATGTATTAATTTTGGCAACACTCCCCCACCAGTCTTAAATACGGGTCCGGAGCACAGCTGAAACAGTCACTCGCGCCACGTCGTCGGTTTCAATGATTTGCAACCAATCTGTCGGGGTGTATTTGATTTTACTAACACCCAGCGAGTTATGGAAGCTTCGGCTTTCGGTCTCGCGACAGCACGGCCTCCGGAGGCATGTGAGGAATCGGCGGCGGCTCAATCAACCATCTATATGTTTGTTTTTGGCCAAACAAGCGTGTAATCATGGTATATTTAGGAATGCAGAAGCGGTAGGATGGCAAACTCAAGTCACACACGCCAGCAAAATGTCTTCGCTGATCAGCAACATGGCGGAAACACCTACCGCCAATCAGCGTTGGATGACTGCCCTGCTATCCGACAGCCAGGCCAATAGCAAACCTGCCTTAAGGCCTCGTTCCTTAGTTTTGGAGTGGTTTAGAAAATATTTTTGTAACGCAAATTAATACATACATAAAAATTATCACATTTTATGGTCAAAAAGCAAACAAAAAATTATTTTTTTGCTAGCATCTTGGTACATTGTTAAAAAAACGCTCTGGCAAAATTGCGTATCGTATGACTGTAAACAGTCTCTAACTTTTTCAAAGCAATTCGTTAAAAATATATTAGAGTTGATTGTAAATGTTTGAAATAAAGGAAAGACCATGGAGTAAACCAGACATATGAGGGGTTGAGATTCATAGTGATGTAAATCACACTTATTTAGTAGTGTCGTTTCTATTCATACTACACAAATTTTCCAAAAGAAAATTCTGTAACAAATATTTCACTCTTGAGTGGATTTCTGAATTCCGTTGCGTATTGCAAGAATGTATTGCATTTTGCATGTGATTACAAACAATTGTTTAAGAGGAAACTACTTTAACTGACTTACATCACTATAAATCTAAGCCCCTCAATGGTTGATATCACCAGCCTCGGACAGCCAATAAGCGGCGAAGTTAACCCGTATCAAACGAGCCTCCACTTCATTTCACGTCTGTATTACTATTTAGTCTACGGCGTGAGAATAGAACCAATACAAATATTTGGTTGCCTGGCAGGTTTTAGGTCTATGAACAAAACGGCAAGTCCTGATAAATAATACGGTTCGCTAGAACAACAAAGCCAACATTTTATGCGCTTACTGTCTAGAAACACTGTGTCGTACTTCTCGCATAGCTTAGATTGGCCTTAAGGGTGTTCGAGTGCAATAAAATCGTAATTTTGTATTTTTATGAAATATTGCTAGTTTTGTAGACGACACTTGTGAGTGTAGTTTCCTCTCACAAAACAATTTTAGCTCCCATAGTTTTCTCATAACGTTGCGTCAGAGTCAAAATTTGCATGTTATGCTGCCATGCAAATAGTGAACACCAGTTGACTTATGTAAATTAAATATTTCACAGTGAAATAACATGCCATGGGCTATGTAATGAAACATTAAGAAGCACACCGCGAAATAGTTATATTTTTTTTTAAATGTTGAATTTGGGTAAATTTATTTGTACTTTTGTAATTTTTTTAAAAATTCAAAATATAGCATTGTGTTTTTTTAAATATTTTATTGTATATCTAATGGGATATAAATTCAGAGCTAATTATTTCGTTTAAGTAGGTTGATTGGTTTTTTCTATTTGCATGGCAGTGTAACAAGCAAATTCTGACTATGACGCACCGTTATGAGGAAACTGTAAGAGCTAAATTTTTTTTTGTAACAGGAAACCACACTCACAAGTGTCGTCTACAAAACTAACGATAATTCATAAAAATACAAAATTACGATTTTATTGCACTTGAACACCCTTAAGAGGGATTGGTACTCGCCACTTTGTAATAAACAAACTTCTGCTTTCAATTTGGCCTACTAATTTTCTAATATGTTAAAACAAGGCAGAGAACACATCATTCTCTGTAAACAGCTGGCATTGCTTGAATGCTTCCCAGAGATACATTACTCGCTTGTCGCTTCCTCCGGAAAGTATGGTCGACAGCTAAGAAACGTCGTGAAGGTGTAGTAATTTGATAATTCTTATGAAGGTAATATTCGTGCCATGTCAGGCTGAACATTTTTTATAAAGCTTCTTGTCTGGAACTGACATGGTAAATGAAGCATTCGACGAGGGCAGTTTCTGATCCCTAACACCTCTTAACTGACTGTCGTACATCAAAATATACTTGTCGGGTTATAGATTTAACATAAAAGGATAGCATTGCATTGAATTGAATTGTATGACAGATTTCCCAACAAGGAAAGTATATTTTCACAGCTGGAAAGCCTCGTAATTAAAACTATTCTACGGAAATGTTGCACGTTAGTTCAGTATGGCGCATAAGGAACTGGGCTAGCGTATAGTATTTCCGTGGGCTGCTCGACTTTGTCAAGAGTTTTGACGGCGACGGAATGCATGAACTGGTTTATCCAATTACAGTACACTGAAAGAAACATTTTGTTACTACTCGTGCAGCCAAATTATTTTGTAGTAACCACTAAATATTTTTTTCATGACCACAATATTTTAGTGGTGACTGCAGAATGGCTGTGTGAATACTAACTAAATCATTTTGTAACTGCAACAATTTTATTATTCCGAGTAGACATGCCCTGAGTATAATATTCATGGACTATTTAGGATGGTTTCGAAAGCCGTAACGGCACTAGCAGATACTAATTACTTGCGGCGTCAGATACATATTTTATGCTGTATCGAAATTTCCAGAAATGAATCTGTAACCAGATGAATGAACACGTGTGTTCTCAGGCAGACATCAACTGCTCATGACTGTTTGCTGACACAATGATACCATATAATTGAGGACCTATAAAAAGCAGCTCCTGTAATATTGGTTCAGCACTTTTTAGGGAGTGTCAAATAAGTCAACAGTTAATTGCGTGTGTCACACAAACGTACAGTTGTTTGAATTCTAGCCTGTGTTGAAAATGAAAAGCGTATTTTTCAGGTCACTACGAAAATCAAGTAAATTCAAAATGGCTACTACACGTCCCCTACGCTACAGCAGGTGATGAAGTGCCCCGAGTGGGTCGCCGGCCTAGTTCTTGGCGCGCGGCAACCGACATTCGGAGGCAAACACCGGTGTTAACACACATCCGGTCCCAGAAGCGCGCATGTGCGGATGTACCGTCACGTTGGTACGCCTGCGGGAGCAAACAAACACCAGCGATCAGCGCGGGAATTCGTCAGATAACGGTTTTCGCTACAGACCCCCTATCTTATGTGAGCGGGGCGGGGAGATTCTTACATTCTAAATCGAATCAGTTCCTTTTTACTGGTTAAAAGTGGTTTAACTGATTCACTTCGTTTAAAATGCTCCGCTTGGAATCAGTGAAGGTTATCAGAAAATGAATCACTGACTAGTCGTTAAATGAATAGAGGAGCCTACAGCTGAAATAAATTGAGTTTTAAAGGGATCTGTGGATGCAATGCATTTCATTTTTAAAGTTGTGGTACTGTACAACGAACATTTAATTTATCAACAAATTTAAAGTTACATGTGTACCCACAACAATTTTTATAAACTTTTTTTATTTAAGCTCCATAGAACAATTTGTTTTGCCGCAACTACAAAAAGGATAGTATTAAAATTAGTATGGTTGTTTCTCATGGTAATCAAGGAGATTGGCGCTAGTAAGATGTTCATGTATAGGGAATCAAATTTAAAATGGTTTCACCGTGGAGGCTGTAAAATGGCTATAAATATTTCGTCATTCAAATTGAAAATTTTGTTACAAAACATCGTTTTACGTTAGGTAACTACTGATATGTCAAATCAGTAATAAAAGTACCCCTCTTCAAGTTATTAAGTAAAGCTTTTATTTTCGTTCGTTCCCTTAATGATTAAGGTATGTTCTGTAACGGGCGTTCTGAAAGTGTGCGTAAACTTTTTGAAATCCTCACAAACTCCTCATAAATGCAGTTGCAGCTAGCAATTTTGTTGTCAGGACATGTAAATCAATGCAGGTAACCAGAGTGGTCACTCTGCCAGGCACCACGTGCAGTTTAACAATTTTTCACTTTTCAATACACCGCCGCCCTTAAATAGGTGCCATCATAACTCTGAAGTCCGCATTCATATTCTGATGTTCAAAACACGCAAAAAGTATTCCCAACTGCCGCTGTCCTGTTGGTCTAAGACTCCAGTGCACATTTTTATTGCACAGCACATTTATTACTGGGGTTATCTATGGGACAAAATTATCAGCGGCGTATCGTGGTCGTGTTCCAAGGCATGCTATATAAGCTCCGACTATATACTTTGAGCACGTGGACTCGATGTGCCTACCTGTCATATATAGAGATGATGGTTTATCGCGGGAAAAGTTGACTGTTTGATGGATTTCAATACACGTCCAGCTTACCAGAAGATTACTGGCTTTAGCTTGTACGTGGAGCTGTTGCACTAATTGACTGAGCCAATAAGAATCCCGATATTGTAATATTGGATGCCTGTTATTGGTCTGCAGACAGCTACGTTGTGTCAGTGTTTTCAAGGCTATCTTGGCACAAAACATTTTCGCGATATACCATCATCTCTAGTCATATACAATAACTAGGGCCCGGTAGTTTTCGCGAAAAGATTTTTGCCCCACTTTGTTTCTGTGTCTTACGTGCACACCTGCAGTTCAACTTCATGGCTATTGACAGAGTGTTTTTGTACAGAGACGTTATTCATTTGACTGTGCCAATCAGTACACGGATAACTGTCACACATCACGTCTGTGATTTGCGGGTTTACCCTCCACACGCTGGGTGTTACGGCATCCAATCACTAACCACATAGCAGAGATGCAGGTGCGCACGTAAGGCACTGAAACAAAATGCTGCAAAATTCTTTTCGCGAAAATTACCGGGCTCTAACAATAAACATGTGTTGTGCAGACCGAGGTGTATAACTGGACAATATTTTCCTTGCCTCTTGTACACTACAGGCTCGAAACTGTACGTACCTCTACCTATCTAATGGGAACACAGACAACACAAGAGTTGTGTATAGTCACTGATTAGCACCGCATGCCTTGGAACACTACCACGATACGCCACTGAAAATATGGCGAAATGCTGCTACACCTACATAAATTGTTTGCGATAAAGTAAGTACGTTAGAAAACCATATTGTCTAAAACTATTATAAAAAAAACATTATTTACTGTAACCTTAGTAAAGACCTGAAAAATGCGCGGGTTCTATTACCTGTAAGCTAGCCTCCAACAAGAATATATGTTAAATCGTGTAGACAGCAGCTGTTTATTAGCTGCTCGCTGACAGTGAAGTGGGTCAGTATTCAGTTATAATTTTATTATTGGCTCAGCTACTTCCAGCAAGTGTAGAGTAAGTCAACGGCCAATTGTGGACGTGATACAGACCAATAGTTGCCGGAACTTTAGCTTGCTCATAAAAGAAAACGCGAATTTTTCAGGTTCCTAAACCTTAGACGTTAACTTTTTGGTACGATATAATGTGTAATGCATGTTAAAACGTAGCAGGAAACTATAAATTAACTGGAAAGAAAAAAGTAACCCGGTCTTCAAAAGTACTCCATTTATCCGTAACCACCTATAAACGTGTATTACAACTTTATTTTTTACTTATTTATACACGTACGAAATTCAACACTCGGCTGGTTTACAATTTGCCGTGTGTTATACACACACTACAAAAGTTTAAATTGAATAATGTTAAAAATGTATTGATACTACAAAAATACATCTACATTTCTTACAGAAAAAAAATAGTAATTGACAAACTTCTAAACAAAGAGAAAACATATTTTTAAAAATTACTAATTTTAAAAACAAGTGTTCTACACATTATAAGTTCTCACTAATAATATAAAATAAAATACCTACGAGAAGAACACACACTTTAAACAATGTCACAATAAGATTTAAAAAATCCAGCACGCTTATAAGAAACGTGTTTTTCGAACTCCTAAAGATGATTAAAAACTGAATTTCAGACTTTCGTAGTAGTCCAATAGGATAAAGAATAATAATAAATTACTACATGCCAGTTGAGTAGCTTGAGCAGGTCAGCGGAGTCCTTAGCTCTATGTCTATTTTGTTTCTCTCTCTTTCTCTCTCTCTCTCTCTCTCTCTCTCTCTCTCACACACACACACACAAATAAATGCAGCCTACTTAGGTAATCAAATTACGGAAATGCGACACACAGACACGTCCTTTAAGCCTTACAAAGCGACCTCAGAAAACCTAGACGATCGTTATAGGTGATTCGGAATAAAGTGAGCACTAAAAAAAGCCCTGATTAATTTCTATTTTCTGCCAGTTTATATCTTTCCGCTACATGTAAACATCAACATTGCCACGTGCTTTTATTTACATAGTCTTGTACAATGTTTACATTTACGTTAAAGTGCTCCGATAAATTTTAGCTACAATATGTACTCATTAAATGCACG
>PNEQ01041019.1:0-29519 GCA_003012365.1 Medauroidea extradentata
CTAAGTCGTCACATTTTTTTAACAGTTTTGAGTTTAGCAATTTCACTTCACTTTCTAGCCTTTCAACATTTTTCTTTGCCTCCTCGTAGCCACTAATATTGAAGCCCAGCGTCTCCTGTAGAGTATGCAATACTTTGGTCGTGACGACCTCAGTGATTGTATCTGCTATTAGCTTCATTATGTTTTCTGACCTTAGAATTTTCTCAACAGCTTCCTGCACTAACATCTGCACCTCCTCAAGATTCTGGTCACCCCTCATTCCAGTCGACTGGGATGCGCCGCTTGCTGTTGTAGCGTTCTGCTCAAGCCCTTCAGAGTTCCTGCTTGTTCCGTTGGTCTTCATAATGTTATTATCAAAAAATAACACAGAAATACGATTAACCACTGTATAGTCAGTCCGCAGGAACACTTAACGCGATATTTTCGACGTGTAAAATATACTTTCAGCGTGTCAACTGCACTGGAACCACCTGCTTGAGCCTAAGTTTACAGAGAGCTCCTCGCGCGCGTCTCTACACTTCCGCCATTACTCTGGTCGATACTTACTGACCCCAGCAGGCTAGGACGATCTCCTTGCACTATGTCTACCCTGGTTATGTTCGGGCGGGACTCCCATGTCTGACACTCCCCTTTATTACTGCGCTGCTCTATACTCACCTCATTTCACTAGAGATGATTAAAGATACGTCAATTTCGCGGATTCACCTGGCAGTAGCCTAGATTGCTCAGTCCTGTACACGCTCTGGATACAGTCGATTATTCATTGGCTTACAACATTACAAGTGATAGCTCTATGAATCATTTCCTTATTTACTACTGGCTTGCAGTAGTCAAATGCGTTTCGTGACAGCCGCCAGCTAATCACACGCGTGATTACGAAGTATATATTTTCGGTGTTGAACCTGACCTGGAATGTATTTGCGAAATTGACGTACCTCTATAAATGATGCGTTCGACTAATCAAAAGCTCACTGGCTTTTCCCTATATGAGGAGCTGTTGTCCTATTTGACTGAGTTAATAGGAATACCACTACTGTAATACTTGAAGCATGTTTCTGGTCTGCAGAGAGCTACATTGTGTCAGATGTTTATCACCCAATCATACATGTTGCAATATATTGCAGTGTTTTCAAAGGTATGATAGCACAAAACATTTTCTCAGTCATATCTACATATCACCTATCTCGCTTTTAATAGCTCACCAACACCGCTCCTCTGTTACTCGCTCATAACAGGCTGTATTTGAAATCACTTTACCTGTAGTTCATATGAGGTACAGCGCTTATCCGATCTTAAGGTTTACCTGCGAATCACAGACGTGCGGTGTTGTATTAGTAACAGTGTTATGATCGGCGCAGTCAAATGGGAAACGTCTCACAAAGACACGCGTTAATAAGGAGAACAGTGGATATTCACGCTCATTTGAAAACCTAGAGTGTTTTATACGTTTTTCCCCGCTAAAACTGGTTGACCCTACCATTACTATAACTCTCAGTGGTAGAGTGGCCTATCTCATATAAGAGGAGTCGATAGTAAGTACCCGAACATCATAAAACAATTGCCATGAAAATACTTTTTTTTTTTTTTCAGGAAAGTTAAATAAATAATATATTACATGCATACGTTACATTCAACTTTAGTCCTGATGAGAAAATGTAGTGAAAATGTCTAAAACTAACATTTCCAGATTCTCCATGCTTTATAAGTAAAGTACTTCCTGGCATATACAGTTCAATCCTTTAACTTCTGACATGTGCAATAATATCACTTGATAAGATGGTATATCGTGACAATTACTTGTGCCAACATACTCTTGTAAACACTGTGGTTTCTTGCTGCATGTATGATTGGGTGATATACGTATGACACAACGGAGCTGTCTGCAGACCAATAACAGACATCAAATATTACAATAGCGGGATTGTTGTTGGCTCAGTCAAATAGGGTAGCAAATATACGTGCAAGTAAAAGCCAGTAATCTTAGACAAACTTAACTTACGTTGAAAGCCAGCAAACAGTCAAACATTCCCGCGATAAACCATCGTCTCTAAATATCACACAGTGGCAGACCTAACTAGCAAGTGCAACGAGCAGCGCGTGGGTTCTAAGGGCGGATCATGCGAGCGCCAGGCACTCGACTACTTAGTCAAAGCGCAGAGCTGAGACGTCTACATGAAATATTTCCACGAACAATGAACGGCCCTATATATCTCGTGCCGATGTCGTGAATTCCGCCGTGGGTCGTGTTTGCTAGCCAGTACTGGTGGGAGGCCAGTAGCCACCCTCTTCGACCACAACCCCTCAGGATGCTGAGGGAGGGGCGCAGTCCCAGGGAAACTAGGTCCACTGGTGATTCATGGCCTGACTCATCGACTCGATCTGCACGCTCTGGCCTCTCATATCTTCTAGGTTCACACGCCCTTCAGACATAGTACCCGCTGCCTTGTCATATCGCACCTACGTACTCTGTAACTAACATTGAGACTCGGTGGCCGAGTGGAGCCGACCTCCAGCTCAGTTGGTTGAGCGGCCGACTTTGGTGCGAGGGGTTCTGGGTTCGATTCCTAGGTCTGGCTGGGTGTAAAATTTGTGTTCGTCCGTTAGAGTAATTTCAATTGTCAACAAAATTGTCACAACTGGGGAATTGTCTAAGAATAAAGTTGTAAAGGGGAGATGTTTGGCTCGTTCCCGATGTTGAGACCTCGCCAAGGAGCCTAACATTTGTATAAAAGATGAAAACACAGTGGTTAGACCATTCGCCTCTCACGAAGGCGATCCGGCCTCGTTTCCCGGCGGGGTCGGTCCCAGGTTGTTTGCATGTGGGGATCGTGCTTGACGATTCCGTTGGTTGGATCTCCCGCTCCCCCCCCCCCACCACTCTGGCGCTGCTCCATACTCACCTCATGTCACCCCTCACCCCCGCCGCAGACCTCGATGTTAAGGTCTTTAAACAGTTGAAACAAAATTTTAGCATTTGACTTTACGATAACTTTTAATACGTGGCTTCTTTAACGTCGTACAGAATGTCGTCGTCATAACTTAAGTCACGCAGCCTTGACTTTACGCTTCCGATAAACTGAAAACCTGAAGTCAATGTCAAGATGGCCGTTTGCAAAGAACCAGCTAATTATGTCCGCTAGAACGAAACATGTTCATTTCTGAGTATCGGTTTGTTCTCCAGTATTGATATAACAGGTTTGTCTTGAATGTACTCGAAAAACCTGGTAAATAGCGCTTGAGAAGTATTCGTAAATTAACTTTAAGTTGCGTAAATAGACGGCGTTTCTTTTGTTTTTGAAAATAGTATGATAAACGAAATATATATTAATAACTGGGCTTGATTTTGGGATATTTACATGATATGCTTTTATGGCAAATTTATAATGATTTATACCATAATATTTTCGTTTAAAAACAGATTTCCAATAGTTTTATTATATAAGCCCTTGCGTTTACTGAAGAAGACGATGTACGACGTTTTTCTGAGGAAGTTGATCATGGCAGCGCTGATGTGAAGATATGTTGGTCAGCACTTAACACCTAGGTCTTTAACGTAGATGATGGATGAGTGTAGAGGTGTCTAGCCACTGGGCAACACTGAAACATATTCTGTTTCATACCAGTTTGGATAAGTTTGACAGCAACTTATGGGCAGTAATTTTTAATACTTTGTGATTTGTTGCACAATGCAAGACATGTTTAGCTCTAAAATGAAGCATTGGCACTGCAAAGTTTGTCTTGTATAATGACACAAATAACAAAATATTACAAATTATTGCCCTTAAATTGCTGTCAAATTTATCCAAACTTATATGAAATGGAGTTTACCACTTTCTAGGTACCTTATTGTCAGAGCTAAACAATAAAACTGACAAATTGTTTTAATATTAATTCACGTGTCACTTTCATTACTTATTCTAACCATTGACTATCATACATGTTAATCAGTTTCTTCGAATGTAACTTTCATAAAGTATTGAGTTTTCAACAATATGTGGACATTTATTTTTTTTTTTTTTTCAGGGTGATTTTGGAATCCGCATATTCACTGTACGATAGAGCGTTTGCCTTCAACTTCCACACAATTCTCCTGTATGCCGTTATCGTGAGTACATACTCTACTTTGTATTTTACATATCCGGTGCAGTTAATTATTGTATTAGTTAAATACTTGATTAGTTTACTCTGAGCTGTTATTCACACGAAACATGTTAATTGTGCTTTAATTTGCTGTGCTTATTTTGTTTTTCAGGGCACGTTGTTGAATACGTTCTTGATAGGTAAGTAACAATTGCAACAGTAGTTTGCAGTGGTCGTGTTGATAACCTAGTCTTAAATTTAAACTTATGTTAATACTAGCTGTCCCTCTGCGGCTTCGCCCACGTGTACTATAGATAAGAGTAACTAACTTTTAATAACGTATTGTTTGATGGTGTTGCTATATTCTCTGTATATCTTTAAAACAACAAATACAAACATCTTTATCCAGTCCACTTCGCTGAGCGTGCAGAACATATTTGATTTTAATTCATATTTATTTCTCTATAAAATAGCTGCCCGGCTACGGCTTTGCCCGCGTGGAATTATGTAATGTAAACAGTAACTTTGCATAAAATATGTGATGAAGGCATTTAACAGCTAGCGTACTCAATAACAGTGAACTATAATTAGTTGTCTTAGCTCAGTATAAAGAGCGCGCGCAATATGCTCGTACGATGTCATAGTAATTCCCATCGCAAAGTATTGCACGGGATACGAACCCGTAACCCCACCCCTCCCACACCACAAACTTTATACAATACCTGCGTGAATGTTAAAGGCAGGCCGTAATAATTCTTTCGTATGTAGTGGCTACAGTCCAAAGAGATTTTACTTATGAGTAGGTTGGCAAAAAGAAAAGACAGTTGAATTATTTCTCCGTGATCATTCTCTTTTTTCGGGAGACTGTAACATTTTACTGCTTTTCACCTACTTAATTTTCGAATTTCGTAGAATCCTGAATTTGATTTGTAGATATTTACGTAAGCTTCATTCTTATCAAAAATCATCTCGATATCTCAACGGGTATAAGCGGTACAGATGATTATTTGGAAACAGATGTTATTTTTAACAACTTTCAACGAATTTCGAAAAATCCTAAAATAACTTTTTTGATATTTACGTAAGATTAATTTTAAAGCAAAAACAATTTCAATATTTCCACTGGTTTAGGAGATAAGTAGGGTTAGTTAACAACATTTTTTATTTTTTTTAACAGCTTTCAAGGACGAATTTCGAAAAATTTTAAAACTATTTTTTAGATATTTACTTAAGCATTATTTTAAAGAAATAATCACCTCACTATCTGAAATGGTTTAGGAGAAATCACGGATTAATGAAAAACACATTTTACGGCATTTCACCCCCTAAATTTTCGAAATTCGTAAAATTGAAAAATTCGAAAATATGTATTTGTTTGGGCAATATTTTGAAGTGAAAAAATCACGATAGCCTTCCCGGTTAATGAGATATCAGGGATTCTTTGACAACACATTTCGCCCCTTTTCACCTCCTTAATTATCGAATTTCGAAAAATCCATTCTTAGTGGGAGCCTATGGTACAAGGGGAAGCTTTCCTCAAAATTTCATGGTTCTAGCACTTTGAGCTGTGCGTTGATGAGTGAGTGTGTCAGTCAGGACACTTCATTTTATATATTAAGATAACGTATTTAGTAGTATAGAGCTATAAAACTAACACTATTTCGTACAAATATGAAAATTATCGATGTCCACACTTGAACTGCCTTAAAAGAAGTTACTGTATAGTTCATAAACAGTGGCGTGGTGTGTAAAAGTCTGTTCTGTTTTACTCGAAACTATTCAAATAACGTCTAAAGGTTGAAGAAAACACTTAAAACAATGCCTCACTGTATTTTTAAACACAGCACGCCTATTAGAAACTTATTTTTGAGGCTTCTCAAAATGGCCGAAAATCTTTTTTATCCTATAGAGAACATCCAGGAATGGCCGTACACCAAACACACCACCTGAATTCTGGACTCAACAGGAGACGAAAATGTCAGTGTCAAGTGTTGTATGATGGCATTTCATGCGCACAACATGGCAACACTGCGCGTAGATATAGGCCCCTCTTGCGCCCCACGGATATCTTACCTTTTACCTCGATTGTTCTGACCATCATGTTATGAGCTCAGGTTCAAATCCCGAGCAGTCCAAACAAGATTCTACGACTACTTTACTTATCATACAGTACATTAAATAATACCTGGACGTGGAGCTCAAGAGGGGACCTTCTACGAGCAGTGTTGCCACATTGTGTATGTAAAATGTTCGAATATGTTGCCACTAACATTAACCTCTCCAATCCAGCCCAGGATTCGTGTGGCCTGCTTATTTCACTGCTGTTTCTGGACAATCTGTACATCGAAAGACTATGACTTCTTAACAGGCGCAGAAAAGCATTCGCTTGAATTTTTTTTTTTTTTTTTTTTTTTTTACTTTTACTTATACATTTTGCAGATAAGCGTTCATACAAGACTTGATGCTATACTTGACACAAAGTTACAGGGTCAATGTTGAAGGTCCCATATAAAGAAAGTGTACTATATAACACTGGACAACAATTTAGTGCTTCTCTCATAAATACGGTATTATTATTAACGCGCACACCTGTCTCGCCCGCGTGGCTTACCTTTCCAATTGTTTCCAGCGGGTAAAACACTGGCTGGTGGACTTGTCTTAAGTATAAACTGTTTACGATGAAGATTGAGAGATCACTTTGTCTGCGATAACAATTATATAAAAGATGAATGTATTGTACCTCATATGTTAAGGACACGGACCCCATTTACTCGGCTCTCGAGAGATATGTTTTTGTGAAACCCAGACGAGAGCCGATATCGTAAAATTGCTTCGTAACTTTGTTGCTAGTTGGTTTTACTATGTACTGTAATTTTCCGAGACAAACTGTATGAAGGTTTTAGTTAATTTATCAATAAATGGAAAATTTCGTTAATTAACTAATTAGCCACTAATTCGCTGTCTTCTGTCTCGACATGATCAGAGAATGTAGTTCAAACTATTCATAACAAAGTTACGGAGCGATTTTACGATATCGACTTCCGTTTACTTTGTTTTTAAAAGTAACTGTAGTGTCGTCAAACATAAAGAAACTCAGGGACAGGGTCTTGATTAAGGACGCGGCATACCGCAATTTTCATATTTTCAAGCATACGAGAAACATACAAGATGAGCCCTTGGAAAACGGGGCGATGCCTCACATGTCCCCTCAACAACAAACCAAGTCCGCTTCTTCTCGGTTCATCGCCGCCATACTCACCTTTTGATATTTTTCTTGCAACAAATTAGGTTGTAAAACGTAATTTTTCTGTTTAGATACAATTAAATTAGAGGTATGAAAATGTTCGGCTACCATTTTAACCAAATATATGCAGAAAAACGAAGCCAAATTAACTCGTATTCTTGATTAATTCTCGAAAGTAATATCGAACAAGGTTTTACAAATCCTTCACGGGATTGCAATGCATGAAATTTCTTGCTTTGAGCACCCAAGAACTCGCAAATTAAATAACAGACCAGAAAACATCTTGAAGAAAACTGACGAAAATAAATTTAGCACTGAAAATGTCCACACGAAGATTACAAAGTTCCCACGTCTTAGTAAACAAAAGAAGAATACTGGGTGGTGAAAACCAGATCCAGACGTCCTAATGGCCACACACACAGGAGGAAGACAACATTTTGTAGAGTTCTAAGATGTCCGAAATAGGTTGCAAAGAATAAACGACCGCGGGCGCTACCTGCACATGTAAAATTTGCCACTCCCGTTAACATATCACTATATTTATGGGCTACAGCCCTACAGTTACTTCTTCAATATAAGAACAACACACGTCCAGACATCACGAGTACCGTGGAACAACTCCTACAAAGCCAAGCGCGTCGCTGCTACCGTCCCTAGCCTGACCTTCAAGTGTCGCGCTCCTATTGGCTACTCCTCTAGAGACTACATGAAACCCACGCCTCTTCGTTATTGGGCGTCCTGCAGACCTAGTTGGGCAATACTTGCAAACAAGGACCTCTGCTTGTTGCTACCCGGCCAACCGGCCGTAACTGGATAAAGATAAACCCTCGCGCACACCTGCCTATAAAAAGTCTACTTTTTCCTCGAGTTCCCAAAGCAGCACAACACATACTCACATGCATAAAAACCTACAATAATTAAATTTGTTCTTTGAGTTGCATAATTAATACAGATATAGTTAAATTTAACACCTGTGTGTATATATGAATATTAAAAATATAATAGGAAATATAAACCCAAAATAAATACATTTACCTCATATCCCCACAGAACGTGAAAAACCTACGTAGCTACACACTATGCACTTTATATTATTACAAAGTGATATGCGGTAGTAAATTATATTAAAGGTAAAGAGTAACTAGGGCACAGACGAATGCAGGCTTTGACTGTGCTAACTTTATCCCAGAACACATACAGCTTGAGCCCACGATTTGTCGCGAAAAGAAGTCTGCAACAGTTTGTTTCAATGCTTTATGTGCACATATGCAGCCGTGCTTCATGGTCAGTGATTGGCTGTTTATAATTCTCAGCGTCTAGGGTTCTGCCCGCAAATCACAGACGTGTGGTGTCGCAGTAACCTTGTTCCTGTTGGCACAGTCAAAACAACCTCGTCTGTGCAATAATACATTCTGCCAGTAACCATGAAGCAAGGCTTCATATGTTGACATAAGGCATAGAAACAAACTGTTTCAGAATTATCTTCGCGAAAAATCGAGGGTTCTAGATATAGCAGTCGTACCTGAGGACCGGCACATATGTTAGGTGGCACGCTGTACGGACTATCAGAGGCTGGCATGCTGGGAGCCATGACACATCTAGAGGATGGTGTGTTGTACCACGTGACACTAGCTGACTGTCTCGTCTTCTCTGCTCTCATCTCGGCAGTCGACCCAGTCGCTGTGCTAGCCATCTTCCAGGAGGTCGGTGTCAACAAGGATCTGTACTACCTCGTGTTCGGCGAGTCTCTTCTCAATGGTGAGTCTTTACACCTGCTGCGTCTGCCTGACGCTTATCTAACAAACCACAGCTGCTTTAGTCTTCAAAGTTGCCCAAAGATTTTTAATAAATTATAAGAAAACCAAACAAACATCACGAAACAAGTGAAAAACTCTAGGAAAATCATCGCAGTGCTAGAAACTTAACAACTCGTGAAGCTAATCCCATTAGGCAACAGTACATACGCGAATCAGTTGTAGGACTCTGGCCATTGGGGAACATGGGGTTGTATGGAAGCAGGCTTGGTCGACATGAGGGAGATTGTCAGCAAGAAATGTTTCCAGCTAACATATTACCAGTAACAGACCTCACCCTGACATCTAGGCCTGCTTCTGAACAACACGACCTTCCCAAATCAGGGTCCCAGAGCTGAGCACCGCACAGCAATGTAAGTACCGCGCAAGGTGGTGCAACAATAACACACTGGACTCGCATTCGGCAGGACCTGGGTTCGATTCCCGGCACCCGCCATTCTATTGAGATTTTCTATGCTTTCTTGAAATCGCTCCAGGTGAATGTTGCAATGGTTCCTTAACAAAAGCCACGGCAGATTCTTCTTACAGTTTCTGTCCTTGTGTTAAGTTGTTTCCCACCAGATCTAATAGCCTCGCTGTCAATACGATATAAAGTATACTAACCTGAGCATTTATTAGGGAAGTAAGGTCTGCAGTTTAAAGATTTAGGACAAGTGAAATAAACACTGTAAAGATAACTAATCAAGGTAATATCTGTTGTTTTGCTCCTACAGTATTTTCCATTGTTTTTGTTGAATATTTTTGTAACACTATAAGGTAATGTGTAATAGCTTTGTCAAACTGAAATACTCGAGCTGATGCGACTGAGGACTCAAGGGACTTAACATTGAGGTCCCGACTCTCTTTCAAGTCCGACTGCTTGGCCTAGTGGTCATAGCTCCTAGCTGGTGAGCCAAGGGTACTGGGTTCGACTCCCAGTCGGGAAGGTCAATATTTACAGTAGCCTCTCTGGGTTGAGGACTGGGTGTTGTGTTATCCCCTCATCTACATACTGTGGAAGACAATGGCTAACCACCACAGAACCACCTCACCTAGTTGTCCTCGGAGGACATCAGGGTTTACATCACCCGACACCTCCGTGGTTGTAAACATGCCTTCTGGCAGAACACCCTTCCTCATCACTCTTTTTGAAAATTAACCACTCTATAAAGTTCACATTCAAGCAAGCAAATTCATAAATATTTAAGAAGGAAAGAAAAAAATAATTGTGGGTTCAATGACCTACACATTGCTGCTGTATGCATACTCAAGCCCTGTCCATTCGTTGATTCTCTGTAGTGAGTAGTAATGTAATGGACAATCGTCGTGGCTTGAGTAGACACAGAACAGTGCATTCCAACATCAAGTTTATTGAAATCGTGAAATATTCCATAGTTAAAGGAAAGACGTCAAGGAACATTGAGTCAGGTACTCCACATAAAGTTGCAAAGGAACCTCGGGGACAGCTGTACGTACATTCTGTCGAGCTCGGGTTTCAAAGTATACAGGAGAGGTTTTAGTTGCAGTTTGCCGGAAACACATGAGTAGATGTCTGCTTCCCGAACGTTGCGACCAGTTAGTCCAAGGAAGTCTGTGATATCTATTAGTATCACTGTAATTTCATAAGTTTAAGGGCCTCATTGATTTTAAATAATAAATCTGTAAAGCAGAGTGGCGCAGCTATCTTTGTTACGAAAGGTGGAAAAAGCTATAACTGTCATGTTAGGTTGTAAACATAACTCAGATTTCCTCGTTACATATCTTGAAGGCACAACATTTATTGTGATTGGTGTAGCAACCTTACAAATTACGTACATAATCAGCTAATGTTGTGATATGTAATACCTAGCGTATACACCATAAGGCAACTTCCCATTGCATTCCTGGAAATGAAATAAACGCTATGTTCGTTATGTCGCCTAACACGTGACAGTGTTAGTGACAGTATGAGAGCAGGCATGGAAGTAGCAGGATGGCAGAGAGAGTCATGTAGGTGTGTTGTGTTGCCAGATGCTGTGACAGTAGTATTGTACACTACCATGGCGACGTTCAGTGAGATGACAGATGTACCTAGCAGAGAGTATGGTCTCGCCTCTATAGCCTTCTTCACTGTCAGCGTGGGAGGTTGTGCTGTCGGCGTTGTCTTCGGCCTGGTGTCGGCACTCGTCACTCGCGCCACCCAGGATGTCAGGGGTGAGTACAGTTCATATGACGAGTTACTGCTACACTCCATACAGTATCTCCTGTTAATATATATACACACGTTGGTCCCTGGTTAAATGTTGTGTGTCAGAGTTCTGTCTGCCAACCAGGCACCTCTGATACGGGACGTTACAGAACACTTGGCTGGTTGGGTTTATCTGCAACATTGTTATGCTCGAATGTAAACAATGCAGTCTGATATTACATGTCTGTATTTAGGTACTTATATGTTTGAGAAAAATATCACACCACACTTTCAATCCATTCTGTTCCAAGAACCGATTTTAATAGATCATACTCATAAGATCCCACATGATAGCATACTGTACAAATTATTTATTTATTTATAACACTATGTAACATTCAGAATTTTGCAATATTGGGATATTGACATTATTTCAACTTAATGTTTTCTCATACTTGTAAAACAGAGATATTAACGTTTTTAGTTGTTTCAGTAACACAGACATCACAATAATTAGAGATGATGGTTTATCGCGGGAAAACTTGACTGTTTGCTGGATTTCAACACACATTCAGCTTACCAGAACATTACTGGCTTTAGCTGGTATGTAGAGCTGCTACTCTCTTTGACTGAGCCAATAAGAATCTCGCTGTTATAATATTTGATGCCTATTGCTGGTCTGCAGACAGCTACGTTGTGTCATAGACGTTTATCACCCAGTCATACATGATGCTAGAAATCACAGTGTTTTCAAAGGCATGTTGACACATAAATGTTCGTGATATACCATTATCTCTAGAAATACTAAATTAGTGTGTCTGACCATAGACAGGGTCAGCATGAATTATAAAATGTCAGTGTTGCGGCACCCGACTACTGGTCGTGTGTTAGTGTGAGTAAGGCAAGGTGCTAAGGGTGATGTTGACTGGCTCATCTGGTGTGATATCGCCTCTACCGCTAGATACTAGCAGTGATATCGTAGATCAGTCGTCTGACTGACACTTTCAGTGCTCACCTCATCGTTTTACTGGTGAAAAAATTTTAAGAAAAGCCCAATACACTTCTCTATCGTATAGTTTCACACAAATCATGTGAATAGTTGTTGTCATATGACAGATTGGAAAAACAGTTTTTTAGCCATATTGAGGGTCTCCGAAATGATCTTCCTAATTAACATGATGTTTTGAAACTACCATTCCGACATCGTTTGAAGTGTTTGTTCTTTTCGTAGATGCACACATTACAAAGACATTTAAAAGTTTCTTAGAGAAAACAGTTCTGCTAGAACACTGCATCGCTGTATACAAGGCAGGAAGGTGGCTGCCTGCCCCACACTTCAAACGTGTTGCAGCGTGTTCGTAAACAGGTTTTTTTCTACGAAAATGTGACGTGTGCCCACTGTGCCAACGTACGAAAAGAAAACAAACTTCAGACAAGGTCGGAACCTCTTTGTTAAGACACCACGCTCAATAACAACATTGTTTCTAAGCCCTTCGACATGGCAAAAAACAGCCTTTTCAGACTTCCGTACTTCAGAATGTACTAACCGGTTGTACGTGAAACTCAGATTGCGACCTGCACAGAACTTAGTTGCAGACTTTCCACCAATAACATTATATGCCGCTTAGTGTCCCATAGTAAAAACAGTTCGGCGGGAAGCTTGCATGCTAGTTCAGCGCTTGGCTCGTTGAGGCGACGCGGCATTTGATGCGCGCTTCAAGGTCGACCTTACTACTCCGTCGCTTTTGAGTCTCTCACGTGCGTGTAGGCGGCAGCTTGTCTCTCAGCTGGCAAGTGTAGAGTATGAGCGTGGTAATGTACGGGAGAGAAAGACGATATGTACCAGGTAACATGCAGCGTGTTCCCCACATGAGAACACGTGGAGGTCTCTGTGACTGAAGGTAGCTATGAGAGCTGTGTGTATGTGTGTTGTGTTGACTGAAAGTCGGTGAATATTGCTTGCAGTGGTGGAGCCGTTGGCAGTCCTGGGAGTGGCCTACCTGTCCTACCTGACGGCAGAGTTGTTCCATTTCTCCGGTATCATCAGGTATGTTGGCTACACTGGCGTTCAGCGTCTACCGCTTATAACCACCACATGTCGTTATGCATTCATCCTACGTACCTTATTTTCGTTGCTTGTTTGAAACTAAGTTTTAATAAAACAAAATATCTCTAGAAGTAAATTTATACCATTCAAATATAATAATATAAAACTGATTATTTGTTTGTTCGTCTTCTATACATGCCTGTTCCTTTCATCCGATTTCTATGAAACTTTGGTGAGATGCTGATCTTGAGTTAACGAACCATTCTGTGAAAATCAAATTTTGGGAGGGGGAGGCGAAACAGGGTAGATGTGCAGAACGAAGTAACCGTAACATTTTTGAAGACTGTTCAGTCAAGATTAACAACAAACTTCACTGTAGCCGCAGCCGTAAACTTTTGAGTGCCGAGAAGTGTTTACGTGATGTATGAATGATTGTTGCAGTGAGGATGTAAGACAAACTGGAGTGTTTTACTGGATACGTCAGTGCTAGAGATTGTTGCAGAAAACACACACTTACATTAGAGGAGCAATCACGAGAAAATGTGCGCGAGTAAAAGAAAGAAATAAACCGACGTAGCCCGAACATTAATATAATCAACGAACATAAAAGTAATTGTGGCGCTAAAGACTCTTGTTAAGCGCTGACCAAAATGTGTAGTTTTGAAATGGCACTATAGACGGTGTACAATTTGAGGATGGAGGCGAGGAGAGTGGAAACAAACAAGGACCCAACAAGGAGCATGAAAACTGCGACAATGATGTACAGCGACAACACAGCGAATATATCAGACGATGATAGTGTGCTCCCTTCTACAACAAGAGTTTGTCGGTTTCCCATTTAGTAACGACTATATTAATATTTCAAAGTACTTGTATGTTTGTCTGCAGCCTTATCTAGCTACCGTGGTTTATTTCATCTGCGACTCAACAACAATCGTTAGCAATGACGTGTATCCAACAAAGCACTCCACTTTTAGTCTCTCTCCACTCGCTGTGTCACACTGCTGTTTGCATTAAGAAATATGGCGGCAAAGTTCCGAGCGCAACATTGCACTCCGGCCAGTCTTATGTCAGTTTAACTTGACTTCTCGGACTTGATCCTGGCGAATACTAGGATAGTTCCCTGACAAAGACCATGGTCTACTGCTGTCATAGCTCCTGACATTGAATACAGCTGTGTGTAGTCGACTGTAGAAGTCTCGCAGTCGACAGGTTGCAGAGGTAACTTACATAAAAATAAAGAAAATGATACAATGTACAGGCAGTCCTCTTCTTTCATACACAGAGTGTTCTTGGAAATACGTAAGAAAGTCAAATTTATAGCAGCTTAATTATACATTTGCCCGTAATTCAAATGGTTCTGTTCAAAAAAAATCCAAAATGTCAATTAGTAACCACAAATTATAATACAAAATGCTGTTTTAATATTACTGAGTCGCATAATTATTTCATACATACATAACAAATAAGGATTTAAAAACTGTTAAGAAGCATTCATATAGAGGTACATCAGAAAATATAGTATAATTTATAGTGTTGGCTGTCTCGAAAACTGAGATTAGATTTTGTTTTTTCAGTTTAATGCATGAGAGTGTGAAACCATTGTGTGAAAGTGGAATTATGGGTACTGAAGACTGATGTTTGAAAGTCTGTAACGTATGGAAGTAGACTTGACGGTGAACAGCATGTAGATAGCAGGCAGTGTGTAAGGCTGGCACCACTGCTCGCAGACATGATACTTGTCTTGTTATGTTCACAGTATTATCTTCTGTGGTATTGTTCAGGCCCACTACGCTCTCAAGAACATCTCTCAGAAGTCATATGTCACTGTCAAGTACTTCACTAGAATGGTCAGGTAAATATTCTTCCCAATATACATTTTACTATCTTATATATTTAACAACAACATTGTTCTCGTCAGATAAGTGTTTCTTCTTAGTTTCAGTAAGCTTACAAACAATTTGACTGTTTTTCGCCATTAGTAAAAACTAACACTAGCATGATAACCCTCATTTTAAACATCTCACAATACGACCTACTTAAGGTCATGGGTCCTTACTCACGTTGGATTTTTTTATGTTAAATTTTTTTAAATTCTAAACGAGAGCAGACATTGTAAAACCGTAACGCAGTTTTGTTGGAAATACATTTTACCATTAAAGTGGATAACTATTTAGTTTCTTGTTTTAAAAAAAACTTCATCGTTTAATCAATTTCTAACGAATCAGTATTATGATTGTACGATATTTGCTCTCATTTAGAGTTTTAAAATAATATTAGAGAAAAACAGCATGCATATCCGTGA
Source organism: Medauroidea extradentata (assembly GCA_003012365.1). Lineage (NCBI taxonomy): Eukaryota > Metazoa > Arthropoda > Insecta > Phasmatodea > Phasmatidae > Medauroidea > Medauroidea extradentata. The sequence goes on from PNEQ01041019.1 coordinate 15,637, forward strand.
CGTTAAACCTCGGCATCACTCGCAGTTTTCGATTATTTAATTTTCTGTATTTTCCCCATTCCGAGAAGGGATATATGACATTTTATTTATCTTACCATGTGCTGCAAGCATGAGCACTGCAAATGTACTATTTAATTATGCTGCAATCATCGATCAAATCATGAATATCAAAAATTACTTTAGTGATTGCGGCGTGGATAACAAATAATAACAAATTTTACATTTTCACTCTCGTAATTAAAAAAAAAAGCGAAAAAAAAATTATATCCAATATGACGAGTGATTCCGATCATTAATCGCTTAACATGGGCTTTGCCTCTATTAGGTTCGTTCAAGTTTAAATTGTTACAAAATATAAAATTTATGTCTGACTAGCTGGCCCTGCGAACTCTGTTCCGCCTTAGAGGCAATAAGTAAGCAGATTTTGGATTAAGTATTTTATTGATTCTTTATTTTTCATGTATTTTGGTGCATAGGTTGCATTCTTCATTTGTTTTATTATCAGGCGCAAGAACAAACAACGCTGATGGTCTTCCTACCCGTGAACATGCTTTGTCGGGAAAGATTCGATCGTCTTGGTCGCGGCATTGTCAATGATGATTCAAAGAGAATACAAATTACTGATTATTACTGATTATTGATTTCTGGCAAAATTTACAATTATGAAATTTTCAAACATACTTATCCATAGACAAAATTATGTTTAGCTGTCATTTGCGTTTTGCTATTCCATGTCATATGCGTTTTTGTTATACCACATTTTATAGTGACTTGTATTCTCTTTGACGTCACACGGGAACGCGGTCGAACGGGATAATATGTATCCTATGTCCTTCTCCTGGTTTTAAGCTACCTCCCCACAAATTTTCAGCCAAATCAGTTCAGCCGTTCTTGAGTTATAAATAGTGTATCTAATACGACTTTCTTTTATATATATAGTTCAAGGCTAGACACCTATCTATAATAAACGTATTGACTGGTGTTACATCACCGCACTTTTATAATTAATTGCTGCTTGTAACAAATACTGCTGAGACTTAACATTTCTTCAGTTACATCTCTCGATATGAATAGTTAATACGTACGTCAAGATGTTGTAAACAACTCTAGTTTAACAGCCGAGTCAGGTTTACAGTAAATATATGTTGGAAGGTGGAATACACAAATATAAGCGTTAGAATCGCAAATTAAATGAGGCAATGATTACCTTAATGATTACCTTACTATAAGGTAAAAAAATATTCAGAAGTTCTCTGTAAAGAAATCTAAATAATTATCCCTTAAAAATGTTTTCACTAGAGATGAGGGTTTGTCGCGGGAAAACTTGACTGTTTGCTAGATTTCAACACACGTTACCAGAAGATTACTGGCTTTAGCTTAAACGTGGAGCTGTTACCCTATTTGACTGAGCCAATAAGAATCCCGCTATTGTAATATGTTATTGGTCGGCAGACAGCTACGGTGTGGCAAGAAAGTGCAGCGTTTTCAAGGGTTTGTTGGAACAAAACATTTTCGCGATGTACCATCATTAGAGATGACAGTATATCGCGGAAACGTTTTCGTGCCAACATAGCCTTGAGAACGCTGCACTTTCTTGCAACATGTATGATTCTGTGATATGCTTCTGACACAACGCAGCTGTCCGCAGACCTATCACAGGCATCAAATACTACAATGTCGGGATTCTTACTGGCTCAGTCAAATAGGGTAACAACTCCAAGTACACTTTGAAGCTTCCTTCTGGTAAGCTGAACGTGTGTTGAAATCTATCAGTCAAATTTCCCCACGGTACACCATTACCTCTAGCCATCATCTTTGTCTATGACCTATATATGTGTGGTGTATATGCTGGAAAGCTGGCAGGGTTGCCCTATTATACCTGAAGCCTAGGATATACCAGGAGACTCCTTATATGCCTCATAGTTGGGAGTTGTGTCGCCGTCCCATCAGCCGGTCCTTTCATGTTACAATCAGGACTCACCATAGCCGTTATATAGCATACACCTGACGAGGATAGTTGAATAACACCCTCCCCTCTACACGCAAATAATAGTTCGCTTGTTTAATTTGTTGGAACTGGTAAATCAGGAATCACAGAAAACTACTGATAATTAGCGAATCTTCACTTACTACAATGTACAGTGATTATGTCGGTGTTGGCTTGCGCACAACTTAACAACGTAGTTTCTTACATTTTATGATTTATGTTTGCTTCCATACAATTAATTTTTGTGACTTAATTTTGAAATTCAGGGCCAGTAGTGGTATAAAGAATTATTTAACAGATTTTTAAAAGCTAAAGTGAGTTGACTGTTATCCATGTTTATTGATGTGACTGAAATAAGTGAATAATTAATTTATCTACAATTACGATTATACCGAACAAAACAGTAAATATATGTAAACGTGTATGATCTTACTGTTAACACATTCTCCAATTCCTATCTAGATTTTTTAAAAATAATTAACGTAGCATTAGTATTATGGAGGAATGAAGTTAAATACACGAAGGGAACTAACTGCCCCTTAGATGACGTGATAGATTGTATGAAAACAGTTTGTAACCGACAACCTGGTGTCTCGCTCGTACAACATGCTAGGCAATATACCTAGTACTTGGTCCAGATGGTGAGATAGGTGTGCGGTACTGACAGTGACAGGTGAATATACGCGTCCTAGCGTGCTGTGCTGGTTGCTATGGAAACGACACAACAGATAGGGGCGCAGCAGTCAGTGGGAGAGTGGAGGGAAGTGAGGGTTGATGTCTGTCTTCTAGAGTACCTAATACACTACATCGACTTAACTTTACCCTGTCCCTTACCACAACTATATTACGTCCACGTAGATCTCTTTGGACAACATTTATTACCAGTGTTAAGGGGGGGGGGGGGTCCTTAATGAAAAACATATGCACAAGACATATAACTGTATACGACCAGGAATCTTATGCAACGTTATTTCACAATTGAATCATCACTCTAATGTTTGGTCGATGACATTTTCCGATTAATCTGAAACATTAATTAATGTATGGAATTCATCCAAAGGCAATTTGAACGTGCTTGAATTAAAATTGTATTTAAAGGAAAATTTTAATTTAGAAACAAAGCACCTATAAATTGCACAGTGTGAAACATTATCTACGATATAGAAACATTGTTTTAACATTAAAATGTTTATTCTCGTATTGTTCTATTCTCGTGTATTTTGGAGGTATGCTATAACCAACATGGCTGTCCTATGCGTCCGCACAAGGAATAAACTATTATAATTTCCTGTGTTAACATTTCTATGTATACGACCAATTTTGAGCAGTTGTGAATTAATAGATTCGAATAAATGGAAATCATATCTTTTGCGCTCGTTCTACATTCTACGTTTACTGTTATTTTTATCAATTGTGGACCCACCTAGCCAGCGTCCAAATGGGTCGTACACTCCAGTCTCGTCCGATTACGTAGTTGTTATAGCCTCAATGATGTTATAAGTGAAAATCTATCTTATTACATTTTATATAATTAAATAAATTTTAATTCGAATTCGTTTTCCAACAGGTACCATCTGAGTATAAACTCCAGTAGAATGGACAGTTGACAATATAGTACGGTAGTGATTTATTCGTTTGGATAAATGTCTTTGCAAATCCAAATGTAGACAGAGCAAAGGTGTTGCCCTATAGGCTTTATTCTCTGTCTTCTTGGGCAGCAGCACTGCCTTGACGCCACCCTGGACGATAGTCACACCGGACAGAAGCTTGATCAACTACTCGTTACTAAGGATGGCGAGCTGCAGGTGACGTGGGATGTTCTCGTCTTCTTGTTGTCACGTGCGGCATTCCCTGCACCGACGGCGGCTCCAGGCAAGCTCGTGCCACTGCCCTTCTGCGCACACCGCCGTGACCCTCCTGCTTGTCAGGGCTTCTTCGAGCGCCGACAACCCCGAGGGGCATCGGCACTCTCCCAATGCCGCTGACGGCCGAGTATAGGCACGACGCTTCAGCACCATTCATTTGCAGGGCTAGTTGCTACGGCAGGTGAGTTGTTACACACTCCTTAGCGGATTCCGACATCCATGACCACCGTCTTGCTGTCTTAAGCAACCAACGCCTTACATGGTTTCCCATAAGCGTAGATTCAGGCGCCTTAACTCGGCGTTTGGTTCATCCCACAGCGCCAGTTCTGCTTACCAAAAGTGGTCTACTTGGCACTCGTGATCCGTCTCCAGCTTCATCCTCAAGCAAGCCGGGGTTCTCACCCCTTTAAAGTTTGAGAATACGTTGAGGTCGTTTCGGCTTGGTGTTTACTTGATTCGATCAAATCAGTGGGATCCCTGCGGCTGAGAGTCTCTATTGGTTCGTACTGCGAGCAGCAATTGGTTATAAGTTGACGGGGAGGTAAAAGCTAGCAAGGTTCGTCGTATTATGTCTCATGGTGCATGGCCTTGAACAACACAGCTAAATATTTCCAATCATGTCGTACTGGAAGGAGTATAATGTGAGTAATATGTACAAGTGGTTGAAAAGTAAACATAATTAAGTCAGTACCCCACAGCAGGGAACTTCTACGAGGAATACTATCCTCTGTTTCATGAATGTGTCGTTACTGTTATATTAACCATTATAAATATTGACCCAGTAATGTAGTCTGGTGGTGACGGAGGCGTAATCTTCATGTGTTGTCCATGTGATTCTTTGATCTGGCTGTATTCAGGTAAAAACATAATGAAGATGTATCCGTTTGGATAATATTCTTTGCAAAACCAAATGTAGACGCAATCTCGGCCCATATCCGCAATGTGTGTTATTGTTATTAACGGAACAGGAATGTATTTAAGTATAAAGTGATGTATGTATACTTGTCATGTACAGCTCGACGTGTGATGCTATCATCTTCCTGTTCCTGGGCATGGTACTGGTCAACGACAGACATGTGTGGCATACTGGCTTCGTCATCTGGTCTCTGGTGCTCTGCTTCATCTGTCGCTTTATTGGTGAGTCTCTATATGCTCCCTACATCACCCTGCAATCATCCAGCACACACACACATCATCTTCCTGTTCCTGGGCATGGTACTGGTCAACGACAAACATGTGTGGCATACTGGCTTCGTCATCTGGTCTCTGGTGCTCTGCTTCATCTGTCGCTTTATTGGTGAGTCTCTATATGCTCCCCACATCACCATGCAATCATCCAGCACACACACACATCATCTTCCTGTTCCTGGGCATGGTACTGGTCAACGACAGACATGCTTGGCTAAGCTTGTGTATATTGTATGTGTTGGCAGGAGTGTTCTCACTGACGGGGCTGGCTAACCTGTACCGCGTGAAGGCCATCAGCGGCAAGGAACAGTTCATCATGGCATATGGCGGACTGCGCGGTGCAGTCGCCTTCTCTCTGGCCGAGATGTTGAGTGAGGAGACAGTGAAGCCACGCAGTGTCTTTGTCACTACCACGCTCGTCGTCATACTCTTCACTGTCTTCCTACAGGTACATACTCCCATCGCTAGCCTTCCTTGTACATATACTCCATACACAGAGCCTTGTACTCGCTAACTATGCTGCCCTTGCAGCCGGGTTAAAGTCAGGTGCTAAGCCAAGGGGGTGGAGGATATAGGGGTTATGATGCCCCTCCCCTTTATGCCACTTACGAATAATTTTAAAGAAAATTATAAAAAAAAAATTATAGCCTACATATTTTTACAAGTAGAACATTCAGTGTTTCGTTACGAAAACTGCTCATATAACACTGTTTTGCACATCCCCCTCCCCCCACCTGTTTTAAGTGAGGAGCTCTGTGTTGTTCATTATATTATTCTCAGGTTAAAATTTCCCCTACCCCTTGTGCGTATTATGGTTACGCCACTGGTGAGGTCTCGACGTTTTTAGTTTCTGTCGTTGTCAATGATTTCCATTTCAAAATTGTGTTGTCTGTGTCTGTGTGTGTGTCTCTATATATATATACATACATGCATGCATACATACATACATAAATACATACATATATACGTACGTACACACGTACACACATGCTGTCCAAGCATACGTTTCAGTGCCCATTAATTGTTTTATTTCCCTTTCTGGCCATGTACCCAGTTTTTCCTCTTTCCCCCACCCCCAAGTATAAAATGTTTTGGCAGGAACCTTCGTGAGCACACGCACAACTTTTACAAGTGTTTATACACTAAAATATTTGGTTACATTTTTCTGTCACTCTAGCCCGTTTGTTCCCTCTCTTTCTTTCCCCTCAATTTTGTACAGCAACTAACGGCGTATAGTTAACCTTATCGTACTGTCTCGCTAGTTTATTGGTTATGTGATGTCGCAGGGCGGCACCATCAAGTTGCTGGTCAACCTACTGCACATATCCAAGTACAAGTCTGGCAAGAAGAGCCTGAATGAGGAGCTGGCTGACCACGTGAGTATTACGTCATGTATTCATAAGAGGAGCAGAAAACTATCATTTCTGGTTGGTTAGCCGTCACGATGTTTCACATCCTACCTCGCGCAGACAAACCTTGAAAGTTAACCATTCACTTTCCATTCGCAAAATGTTATCTTTATTATATCCTGAAAATTGTCCAATATATGAATCGTTACATTCCCTACTTTTATCGCGCATATAACATGTTCCTAATAACTTGAAAAGTATCCTCGGTAGGGAAATGTCCTAAGATAACTTCTGGGAATAAGTGACATCAAGTCAACTCGTCCACTTGATACTAGAGTGCTGTTGCTAATAGTCAACAGACACTAAACATATGGTTCACCTCGAATTGTGTATACATGCTTAAGGGCGCCGGGCGGAACCGTGGGAATTTATGCCCAGCGTCAACGGACGTATTTCGTTTTGATTGTGGCTGGTGGCAGTGTTCATAACTACGGGTGTGAATTCCTTCCCCTCAGTTTCTCCCCACATACAGATGAGCTGACAAAAGAAGTGGGAGGAGTAGAGAGGAAGATAGCTAGTGAAGGTCATATCGCTCTTTACGTTTCAAACCCCATCTGCACAAAGAGATAACACCCGTCGTTACAGATTATCAAGTTACCAGCTTTACTCTACAAACTTGGCATTGTGAGTGCAGTAAAAATATTCAACTTTTCGATGACAACACAAACAAAACATTTGTAAGGTCTACTTAACAATTAACTAATTACATGTTAAATAAAAACAGTTACATAGTTATTCTAATAATATTAAAGTGTTTTTCAGTATCTACAGCTGAAACTGTACCTTTTTTTAAGGTTCTTATCTAGGTTGGCTGCGTTTGAAAAATGACTAATCGCAACACGCTGCAACGCGGTTTGAGCGCAGGTAGATAAGAACCTCGACAGTATAAGGTAATGGTTTTGGTCTACAAAGTTTAATATAATATAGAGTGCAAATAAAAAGTAATAATTTTATATATATTGGCGATAATACAGCATGATGTCTAAATTCTATACATATTGCTCGATGTAGCAATAATCCAAATGAATATATATTTATGATATATTTATATATAATTTAAAAAACATTTACATTAGCACAGTATAAATATACTTTAAATAACAGTTCAATCTCAAACAGACAATATACAAATATACAAAATGAAAAACTTAAAGATCATATAAACATAAATTAATTGTGCGTATTGTTGGATTCATTGAAGCACTTTCAGTTTGCGTTATGAAGTTCAGCGCTAATAACACATTATCTACCCTATTATTTTCAAAGTATCCGAACATAGCAGAAAAATCTAAATTCAAAACATAGTTAATGCCTTGAAAATCCAGTGTACATATATAATCTTATGTTCAACGTGTTTACACTATTAAGTGCCGGTTTCACAAAAGATTAAACCGAATGCTTCGAAATCACCGAATTTCGGTGACTCAAAATGTTAATCTTGGTTCGTATATTGTTGTTGAGGTTATGCACAGCGTAAGGGGAACACGATTCATAAAAAAATTATGTATGGGATTGCTTACTGCGAGAAATACTTAAAACGTAGAATTTTTTAAAATTAAATTAAAATGCCTTTAAACCACTATATTTTTATTTAGATAATAAACATTTTTGTTTAAAATAGTCACATTGTACTGCACATCGCATTAGGCTAATATTAATGTTACTTGCAGTTATCATAGACGTTTATAAATCATGAAAGATGGTTTTCGTTGTCAAAACAGACAATGGATGGCGAAAAATGGAATTTACCGAACATTAATACACTATTCTACAATAAAATTATATATTCGTTAGCTTTTGGCTTATGTATATAATTAAAATATTTCTTTAATTAAACTGTAAATCATGAAAGTAAATGACAATACAACATTTATTATGCGTTATATATTTTTCCAATATCACACATTTAAAAGTTGGTTACATAATGAATTCCTACATAGTAATATAATATTTATACCGTGGGTTGAGGTGAAATTGTTAATTTAACATTTAAAAGATTATTGCTACACTAAATCGCGCTTGCTAAGGTAAAATAACTATTTACACTTTCTGCTATCGTAAATAATTTCCTTTGACGAATACTGTAGTCTCAGCATTTCAGTGGCATAGCTAGAATTTGCGAAACTAAAATAAAAGGTGAGGGGAGAGTTGACTTAGGAATTTTATGAAGGGACACCAACCATTCCATTACAGGGGGGGGGGGTCTGGGCGCCGTCCCCCAGTAATTTATTTTTGGATTTCAAGGTGTAACATGGTGTATTTTTAGCTTTTTTCTTAATTAAATGTTGTACTGAATGTTGAATATTCTACAGGTAAAATGTTATTATTTTTTAATATGAAATTTTTCCAATTTTTTGTGGCTAAAGGAGACGAATTTAATAAGGAATACAAAGATAACTTTAAAGTGGGAGGATGGGTGGTCCGGGAGTTCCTCCTCCGGGGAAATTTTACATTTTAAGCTTCAAAAGACTGCTATTTTAGCAGTTTTCGTAACTAAACATTAAATATTCTAAACACTAAAATGTTATGTTTCCCTATGTACATTTCCTTATATACTGTGGCTAAGATGGATTTTATAAAATAAATCAGATCACTCCATTTGAGCGGGGTGGGGGTGCGTTGGTTCTCTGCTGGGAAAATTTTTAATTTTCAGGTGCATAGTAGTGCTATTTTGGCACTTTTCGCAATGAAAAACTACTTTGGCTAGAAAAAAAGTGGTGATCATTATAAAGAAACACTGCCAATGTACTTTTAGGAGGGGGGTGGGGTCCTCCACATAACTAAACATAGCATTTTCTGCCAGGAATAATATAACGAATTTTTAATATGAAATTTAAAAAAATTTCGTTTAAAAATGGGGGGTTACAACCCTCAAAACTCCCATATTCCTATGCGTTGGAACTCAGTTCAAGTAAACCCAGAATGCTTGAACCCAATCGTGGTTCGTTCTATACAATGATCGCAGGCTCACATTTAATCCTAGATCACAGGATCTCAGATTAAGGGGCAGTTCCGAGGTATTACAATACTGCATTTCAAATAATACAGAACTTCAATATTTAATTCTATAGGCAAAAGTACTGACAATGGCACTCATATGTTCATTTACAGGCCCACAGATATATTCAGGAACAACTTTCATCCGAACCGCATACTTCAGTAGTTTAACATTGTTACTTATAACCTAGTAGGTAATTAAAAAAACCTCAATCTTCAAAAAAGTTCAAATGTGTCGACTTGGGCACAAACTACGTTAAAAAACATTTCACATGAACATATTCAGGTATTACTACTGGGTTCCCTAACTTACATGTTCCTGGGGTAGCGAGGATCAATTATCTCTGGAATGAGACTTTCAATGTAAAAATGAGTCAGTTTCTTAATCCTTTTTTCTGCCCAAAAAGTGTCGTTTTTTTTTTTTTTCAATCTTTTTGACTAGTGATCCACGTGGTGTCCAGAGAACAAAATAGCAATACTTTCGATTTGTAATATGCATTTGCCCCTGTACTTGGTACATGTACACATGTTCTTCCTTTAAAATCATTTTGCTGTCTACAATGTTACAAAATGTAACTTTCTTCTCTTTGACTTCTTCTTCTGGTGTTAGCTCTGAGGCTCCAGCAAGAGATTTTACCTTCAAGAATTTCATCAACTCCAACAAGACCATCAGGCGATGCTGCGAGCCATGGGCAATCCTGATCGACAAATAAGCCACATCGAACTACCTTCTCACCACTGTTAACTTCAAAATCCTCAATAGCATTTATTTCATTTTCCAAACCATATCTCGTGGCCGCTGCCCCAGAAAACTTGCTGTACAAAATATTTACAACAGACTTACCTCGTTTGGTGGATGTCTTCATTTTACAAATTGTACCAAAGTGAGATGCTGTCAGTCGCTTGAAGCGCTCCACTTTCCAAAGAAGAGAATCACTTTGACACTTGGTAGAAATTTGAAGATCATCTCAGTCTTTATCTGTTAGATGCAGGCGGGCAAGAAACTCCGCGGTCTTTTTCGCATAGACGTCTGGCTCCATGTCGGGCAACCCCTTCTTCAACACAGCCATACTCGCTGTCAGGACCTGGCATCTGTAACTTCCTGCGCTTCAATTTTTGTGGGTTGTCTATTCTCCTGCTCTTTTTTTCTCGGCTGAACGTTCCCTACACTGTATGTGAGCTTTAGTAATATTTCCAGGACTGTGATTTGTTAACCCTTTATGAAAAAATTACTGGTTTGACGACCCGAGTTGTAAGCAATTACAGACAAGACACTTCTGGTTTGATAACCTCCTCTCAAAGAAAAATTTACTCGCTTACTAGAAATGTACTTGCAGACAACATTATTGAAAGACTCTGCTGCATTGGTATTGACATTGTGTAAAAGACTTAAAGCATGATGTGCTTCAATATTTCGAGCTGCTATTATTTCTTGCCACATCCCTGCTTTCTTTAGAGATGGTACGAGGTTTTCTTCTTTCACCTTAGAACCACTGCAGAAGTAACCTCTTGACTCGCATCCTGTATACTCACCAAATACGTGGCATGGTCCATTATAAATATCACGTTTCAGTTCTTCTATTTTTTTGTCGGTTGGTAAATCATTTTGAGCATGCCTGTGATGAATAGCGCCAGTCACTGCCGATCGAAGACGAAGTTGTCTGTCAGATACTGCCTTTCGCAGAACAGGAGAAACGGGACCATTTTCATTTTTTTGTGTTTTGTGCGATACCGCGAATACTTCGAAGATAATTTCGCAGTATGTGATTACTACATTCAATTTTAGTGATAGCAACGTTTGGACCATATGGCTGAGCTTTCACCAACTTATTCATTATACTGCTGTCACCATCTCCTGAAATACAATATCTTGTATGTAAAAAATTATAATTTTCAAAACACAAAAAAAAAAAAAAAAAAGGTAAATTTTTGTTTCAATCTGAATTTATAAAAAACGTTCATATAACAATGACTACTAAAACAATGTGTTTGCACAGCACAATGGAAACTATCACATGTTGAGATAAACTATTATTACAGAATAAAATTTGCAACTTTTATTTTAAGAGTTGGTTCCTCTAGTTAAATTGAAAAACTAATAAATCCTATAAAATGTTATCAATATAAGTTACATACTAATTTAAATTAAGGTCGTTCAAGAATGAGAAAACAATATTTTTATATTTTCACGAAACAAAATTTGTTTTGTAGATGTTCCTCAGAGTACATTTTTATCTTATAAATATTATTATATCTACCTTAGTTTTCCTGAAACAGCCCATAGAAGTCAAAATATGCTTGTTACACCGGCATGTTAGCCGCAAAAACCAAATAACTAAATACAATTAAATCATTTACAGTGTAAGAACAGTTGGCAAATCATAAAATGTCACCTCTGTACCGGCCAGAATTCTAAGTCCCACTTCGGGTATCTTCGACGACGTACAATAATACACATCGGCTAATAACGGATCTGTATTAATATCCAGGCCTAAGGGAAAGTGACATGATGCACGTTATATTTCAACTAGTCTTCACTTTGGAAGTGTTCCTGTTGCATGACAGAGCTTGATGTCTGTATACGGAGCATGGTTAGGCAATCGAATCATCTTTATAGCACGCACACATTATATATATATATATATATATATATATATATATATATATATATATACATACATCATGAATGATATAATGATTCCAAGTGTCTGAATACGTAATACTGCGGAGTGGTCCAGATTTGAGAAGATATTTCTCTCATTTACACAATTCTACGTATACAGAAATTGTTTTCAAGCCATCCAGATATCGAATTTCTTTATTGCCAACTAGATCAAATTTCTAACCAATCGATGATGTTTGGGCAATGTAGAAACGCACAGTGACACGAATGTGGTCAGCCCCGACACCAAACTCACAAGACGCTCTTTAGAACGTAATTATTAAAGTTTGTGAGGAACTTTCTAGGAGTGAGGGCAACTTTAGATGCCTAGTAGACTATACCAAGGCACTTCACTGAAGTAATTGAATCTAATCGTACAATGGACCCTATACTTAATACCCTAGAACGTAATAGGTTTTTTAGGACTGCCCAATTTTTTTTTTTTTGTTTTAATGATATTTGGTTTAAATAAAAAATTTTGTCATAAAAGAAAATATAAAATCAAGTATTTATATCGGGTTTAAACCTACGTTCCACTGGGGAGTTCATGCATTGTTTTAAACACTAGGTTACGACATTAATGAATTTTGTAGCCGTAAGAATGCAAACATATGATATTTTAAGATATCGCATGATGGTTGCATTGCAGTAAAACTTCTAACCAAATATATTTAATACACGATAGAAGTAGTATCTCCTAACGGTTATTGTTTACTGAACGTAGAAAACTGAGTTATTGGATAACTATATTATAAAGTAACAACTATGGTTTTAATATTGATAAGAATACACATTTTAATTCGCATTTTAAATTGTACGTATAAAATTATTTAATGTGATGTATGTATCGTAGGTGGACGAGGTTTATGTTTCATTCACACTCAGTAAGAAAGGAAAACACCTTAATATAGAAATATCCCACATACCGAAATTTAAATATTTATTTCAAAGTATACATGATGCTATATTATGCTCCGCAATTTTACATTGTATTTTCCAATTACATAGACATATGTATATGATTCTGCATTATATGAAAACATACGTCCTGGAAGGGAAGAGGACTTTCTCTGTCCATAATACAGACTCATTTATGTAAAAACTCTCACTTTAATAAGCGAGTGTTAGTCCATTAAATATACTTATACATATTTCGAAGCATTTACGTATTTCTTTCAGTGGAACTGAAATCCTTTTTTGTTATTTAGCAGCCATTAAAACCGATGCGTGTCTCGTCAAATTATTGTATGAAATTATCTCAAATCTCCTACTAAATCAATAGTATGTTATAAATAACCTAAATGAGCTGGAAATAGCGGTCCGCGCAAATATATTTTTTTGTGAAAAGATTTTACATTATATGTTTTCAAAATTAAATTGTTTTTACACTCGTCTGTTCCTATTCAGGGGATTTAAAACAAAATATTTTGCAATATTTATATGTATTACTTAAAATACGTCATGATTTAAATGGCCGTGTTACCCAACAGCCAAAAATATTGGAAATATAGCTTACACATGAATGCCGACGTTTTATTTGTTCACGCCCACACTTATTTGCTGTCCATCTACAATATAACCTTTGCCTTAGGTCCTTTAGAGTCATCTACTACTGTTTGATTTATCAAAATATCTGATAGTTATAAATACACGTCTTTAAATCTGCGGTGTGCGCATGTCGAATTTTAACTCTGCATTTTACCTTACAGGTAATGAGCGCCTTAAACTTGCAAACATGGAATTTCGCCAATAACTTTGACAATATTATCTGGAAT
>PNEQ01041020.1:0-29525 GCA_003012365.1 Medauroidea extradentata
ACCGTTACTTTATTTACTTAAAAATATTGTCCAAAGAAATTTTTATTGGCAGTTTTTTTTTTTTTTTTTTTTTTTTTTTTTTTTTTTTTTTTTTTTTTTTTTTTTTTTTTTTTGAAATTCGGAAATTAAGGGGTGAAAAACCATTAAATGTGTTTTAATCAATCTTGGATTCCTCTTAAACCAGTTGAGATATCAAGGTAATTTTCACTTCAAAATTATGCTTGTATAAAAACTTCAAAACAATTTTCAGGCGTTTAAGAAATTCAAACTCAAAAGCTGTTTAAAAAATTAAAATATGTTTTCCATTAATCTTCCGTATCTACTCAACCTGGTCAGATATCGAGGTGGATTTCGCTTTAAAATAAAGCTTACTTAAACATCTAAATATTAATTCAAGATTTTTCGAAATTCGAATTTAAAAACCGTTTAAATTAACACTTGTTTCCCCTAAATGATTCGAATCTCCTTAAGCAGTTTTGTTTTAAAATTAAACTTATGTAAATATCTAAAAATCAAAATCAGAATTATTTGGGTGCGAAAGAAGGAAAATGTTACTGAGCCCTCAAAGAGTCAAGTCAATATGACCTAGGAGAAATAATTCACCCACCACCTCGGAGTATTAACGTCGTATATTATTAATTTCTTAAAGATTGTTAATTGGGTAGTTCAGTAAACTCTTGTTGTAATTTGTAGTTTTTAATTCGTGGTAAATGCTTCTTTTGCATAATTTTCAAGGCTAATTATTGTTCCATTGGTGATTTTAATGATTGCCTAATCGTTGTTATCCCGTGTATTTTATATGCATTTTGATTGAGAGTAAACAAATATTTAAAATTAACTATTTCATTTTAAACTAATAAGAGTTCCATCCCAAATGAGCTCAGAAACGTGTATTTTGATTTCATGCAACAGTATGTTCCAGTGCTCGCTATGACATACATACCACGTGTATAACTTTGTTTAGAGAAACTGTTCGTATCGAATACATGGAGTGTGTTAGTTACCGTGTACGGCGGTTCACTTATCTCTTGAAGAAAGCTCGGCGACGGTGTATCAGACGTCTCAAATATCATAAACATTTGGCCGGATGTGATACAGTCCAGGGGCAATGTAATTTAATTTTCTACCGAAAAAACGAAGATTATTATGAAAGAGTATCCCACTGGAATTACTTTTATCAGCGCACGTTTAGTGACATCTGACTAAAGCTCAAAATAGATCGAATAACAGTTGGGGTGTCACACTTTCATTCCGTTTTGTTTTCAAATATTGATTCAATTAGAGTTGCGGCAAAGATGTTTTGGTCCGATTTTGTTCATCTAGGTTACTATAAAGTTTTATGTTGCAACTAAAAAAATTTTTGAAAACATAAAGAAAAAAATTTTTTTCTTGCTTGCTACACATCTGTATAAAAAGGAAAGCTGCCCAAACGAGGGGGAAAAAATACATCTGGATATTGCCGAGTTCCGCTTTGGAGGGGTTTTACTGCATTAAGAACTGTGTCTTATTTTCTTTTTTGTTTGAAAACTCCATAATGTATTTAATTTTAAAAATTGTGCGAAGTCATAGCAGGATATCTATAGTAGGATACGCACAAGTTTGACACAGCTTCCCACTACTTCGTTTGGTTTACCAAAACACTTGAAATAAAATAATTGCAGACAACGCCACGACAGTGATTATCATAATATGATACACAGCTACGTATTATGTAATGTGTCCTGCTTCTTTTTCTATTTTAAGAATAAAATGAAGTTGTCAATTTTAAGAAAAATAGTAGCAGGCAAAACCGTGACCGTGCAGTTAGTATGAACATCAAATATTAACATTACCCATGACCAGTAGGTATTTTACTGCTATACCAAATTTATGAGGGTAAATTTCATTTGTACTTGCAAACCTATTTTAAGCGTATAGTACGAACTGCTTGATTTAAATTTTAAAAGCAGTCATATATCTTATGCAATTTATTAATTTACTGTTACAGGTCTAAGAGAAGGCAAAAACAAAAATGCTGGTATTATAGTACAGTTATAAAATTTACTCAAACTGAAAGAAAGGGAGTCTCAAATTTTCACTTTCACTTCACATTACATTTTATAAGCTAAAAATGAAACATTAAATGTGCACAGTTAGCCGCCTTAAAATTAGAAATTAGCTCGCAGGTTTTCGTTCCTTTTCACTTGAAACACTAACAAAATTAACTATTTTAGCTAGCTTACAGCATGAATTTAAAAAAAAAACGTAGTTTCATGTTTATTCTTATAATATAAATAATCTGCCAGAAAAGCTAAATAAAAAAACTATTTTTAATAACATATTTTCAGTTGAAATACCTTATAGATGGACCACGTTCTTTTGAAATGGTGAAATCTGCGTCCTCGTTTCTACGATTACATGAAATTTGAAATAAACTAAGCGGATGTTTCGATTTGGGATGCGATTTTATGCTGGCGGTATTCCTCTTAAGGCGGACGTCTATCTCACGCTTCAAATGCATTGCAGTGTGTCCGTAAACAGGATTTTTCTACGAAGTATTTCAAATGTGCACATTGTACTAACATACGAAAAGACAACAAACACCAGACAAGGTCGGAACCTCATTATTAAGACACCATGCTTATTAAAAACACTGTTTCTAAGCCATCCAACATGGGTAAAAACGCGCTTTTCAGACGTCCGTATTTCAAAATGTACTGACCGCATGTATGTGAAACTCAGATTGCGACCTGCACGGAACTTAGTTGCTCGTAATGGCGTCGCAGCATTTGATGCGCGCTTCTATGTCAACCTTACAGCTCCGTAGTTTTTCAGCTTATAATATGTGGGTGGTGGGTGCCCTTAATGTAGTTGACAACGTGTCTACACTATATACACTTGGCCTTTTGATCTTTTAAATATGATGATGAAGTTCTAATACTGACTCCCGCCGGTAGTGGTAGACTCGTGTATGGTCTCATAATCATTTACATCAACACAAACAACGTTCGTCTCATGACTTTCATCTGTCATGACGATATGAACGTCACGGAAAATAGTAGTAACTTTCAATAAAAAATATGCTATAAGTTAGTAGTACAACGCTGAATTAAACCGAACGTAGCTCATTACACGTGACACGATGCGAGGACAAAGATGAAACCGAAGCATGAGACCACGAACACGTGGATTGGATTGAACTGGACCCGCCTTACTTCGATTAGGAAAAAATGTGTGGGATACCTTCTTGGTGTCAGTTCCCAGGCCCCAGCCCACGCGTGTGCTGAAAGCGAACAGAGGTAAATAAAGTAATACGAAGACGTAGCGAGTCCTATCCTGTCACACGCTTATGCACAGAAAGCCAATACCCCACCGCATATGTCGATTTCGACATATACGTCTGCTTCGATACATGTCGACCCTCGACACATATGTCGACCCTCGGCACATATGTCGACCCTCGACACATATGTCGACCTCGATACATGTTGACCCCGACACATGTCGACCCTCGGCACATATGTCGACCCTCGACACATATGTCGACCTCGATACATGTCGACCCCGACACATGTCGACTTCGACACGTATCGACATCGACATATCGAAAATATTATCAGATAAATGTCGAAACATCGACATGTGTTACATGTCGATGTCGACTTCGACATGTCGACATATCGCACACCCCTATTAAATACCATGTCAGATGCACGGTCAACCTACGCAACAAAGCGAGATCTATAGAGATGGAAAATCAAAGTCGACATAACGGAGGAAATACTGTCTGACACACCATTGCTTTTGCACATATTGCATCATTTATAAGTGACAAACTATCTTCTGGGGACATAGAATATATTTGCTGTGTGTCGACAATTTCAAAAATGTATAGTACGAAACTAATGGAGCTCGCTAGGCTTGATGAGCAACCAGAAGTACAAACAACTAGACTGCGAGAGATAGAGAGAGAGTTCTCTACAATTTCCCAGACTTAAGGGCAGAGAAGAAAGGTAACGAATACATTTTGGTCGGAGATAGTGCAAATATTTTTCAAAGTATACCTCCCGAAGACAGTGATGCCAATGCCATAGCATCTCAAAGGCTTATTTTAAGGTTGAGAGAATAGATGTTTAGATACACAACTAATTTCAATGGTAGGTTTGATACCGACTGCCAGAAATCATCAGTACTCTCGAGCTAGCACTGAAGTGAAAGACAAATACTACACCCAACCAGCATTAAGTATTCCTCAACTGATTCTTTTCAATCATAAGAAAAATGTTCCCCGTGGAAATCAAGTACGACAGAAAACAATATATGAGCCACCCTTTTGCATTTTCAAGGCTTTATCTACGTATAGCAAAACTCGCTATAAAAGTATCGTAAATGAAGATTACAATCTAGGACACTCCATTTCGTACAACCGTCTGTCAGAAATCGCATCAGAACTTAGACAAGTTGTTGTGGACCGCTTCAAGAAGGATGGAGTCTTCTGTCCTGCCAATATCAAAGAGGGATTGTTCACTGTAAGTGCATATAACAATACTGACCACATCTTGAAATCTTCTACATTTGAAACTGCATTCCATGGCACAAGTATTTCAATGTACCAGCTACCAACACCTGTTAATGCTGGTACAGTTCGTCTATATGAAAAAGATGTGCCTGCATTTCCAACACTTCCAGAATCTACAGCCTCGTAAAAACTGATGTTCTTCCTAGTGCAACACCTCAAATAACAAGTCCTGTATTAGATTACTTGGAGTAGACGTTGATATAGACAGGAGCCATCGGGTAGGCGCGAAAAAGGAAGGTTCACCAAGGCCAATTATAGTGAAGTTTTTGAGCCACAAGCAGTGGATCTCGGTGTTTCGCCGGAAGAGTCAGCTCAAGGGGACCGGCGTCACTATACGTGAGGACCTCACAGCTTCTCGGCTACAACTGCTACAAGATGCCATCAGCGAATTCGGGCTCAAAAAGTCTGGATTCAGATGGGGTCATCATCATAAAAAACGGCACCCAAAAAAGGTGAGTCACAAACGAAAAAGAACTTAACTGTCTCTCCAAGTAACGCAGAATTTTCTTTCCTTAACAGTGCATTTTCTATTTAATAGTAGAGATGCTTTTACAAATAATCAAGAACTTTTTTTCAAGTAAATAAATATCTATGCTTTTAAAATTTTTTGAATTTTTAAATTAAGATTTTTATTATCTTTACTAATCGAAATATAACTTTTGGTATCCACTGTAAGTTATTAGACCTTTAATAATATAGTTAATAATTACTTCTCTATTTCTCAACTGTTTTTAAATTAGTAATATTTGCTTTAGTACTTAAATACAAGATTGTTGCTAGTACGGTAACATAACTTGATAATCTTTGTAGAAAACTGTGTACTTGTTAGTTAGTAAGTAGTTAGTAGTAAACTTTGTAGCATTAGTTTTTAATCTCGTTATTAGCCAAGTAACATTATGTGGTTGTAATATATGTTATAATTTCGTTTCGAATATTTAATTTCCTAGCAATGTTAGAATATTGTCTCACTTATAGCGGTACAATACGTCAGCAGCGGCAGAGAGCTAACATTTGGACATCCCTGGCCTATGGCCTCTACTTAGAACAGTAACAATACCCCCGGCAAGTATTCCTATCCCCCTCCAACGAGCCTCCTCCAACCATCGAACAACTTGCCAGCTGAAACACCCACCGAGACCACTCAACTGTTTTTCCTCCCGTGACCGGTCGCCAGCTAAAAATTGCCATCTAAATGTCCGCTCGTTGATGAGAAACTTAGACGAACTAAGGGAAATCATTTACGTGAATAAAACACATATATTTGGTATAACTGAAAGTTGGTTAAATCCTGCTTTATCTTCCTTATTATTGAAAATAAAAGACTATGCGCTAGTAAGAAAAGACAGGACATCTGGAAAATGTAGGGGCGGTGTTTGCATGTATATTCATAACAGTATTAACTGCAAAGAAATCAGCACAGAAAATATCATCAATAGTGACAGCAAACTTGAGCAACTGTGGCTTCAAGTACGTAGCCAGAATCACAAAATCGCATTATTAGTTGTTTACAAGCCACCAGACGTAAACTATACAGAACTTTATAACTTGGAAAACTTATTTGAAGAAATTGTTGTGATGTTAGCAGTGAGAATGTGTTGGGTTAAGGTTGGCAGGATTGCCAGTTGAAGTGTGCAGTACAATGTAGGTACCACATCAAATAAAGAGCACAAGAATAAAATATATAAATAGGAAAACACAACATGACGCAGTCGGTAGGATTTCTGAATGAGAATGAGCAAGACGACCATCAATTGGGATAATTATAAAGTGTAATATTACTTGATACCACTTGATACAAACAATGGATAGACAATGGAGTCGTTCAAGCCGCCGTCGCCATTGGTCATAGACGGGAATCTTTGTGAAAACTTCAGGAAGCTTAAAACAGAATTTCAAGATATTTATGTTAGCGACGGGTTTTGTGTTTAAAGAGTCTCATGTTAAAGTGGCAATGCTTTTGAATGTCATAGGTGATTATGCGGTGGAGTTGTTTAACGCGTTTGAACTGTCAGATGAAAACAAAAAAGACTACGAAAAAGTGCTGAAGGCCCTTGCGGATTATTGTGATCCAGTAAAGAACATTGTAGTTGAACAGTTCAAGTTTCACAGCAGACCGCAGGAGGAGGGCGAGTCGTTCGATTTATTTGTAAACGATTTGAAGAAACTGATTAAAAGCTGCCAGTTCAAGGACCAAGCAGATAGTGTTGTCCGGGATAGAATAGTTCTTGGTATGTATACGAGATAAAGGTCTTCAAGAACGTCTGTTAAGAAAATCGGATTAGACTTTACCAAAAGCCATTGAACAGTGTCGCATAGCATAACTAGGAAAGTAGCAAGCGAAACTGGTTCCAAATAAGGTTATGGTGACACCAGTTAAGAGACAGGCTGTGGTTAGGGAAGGTTCGGGGTGTCATAAACAAGGAGAGACTCCTAGGTATACACCCAAGACAAAAAATGATGACGGAATGCCGAGTAATGCATTTCATTGCAAGTACTGTAGAAGAATAGACAAGAGGAGAGAATGTCCAACATATGGGAAAACCTGCCATAAATGTAAGAAGATGAACCATTTTTAGTGGCTTGCGTGCAGAATGTTGCAGAGGTAAGGCGACCACAAGATAAACTAGAAGGGTTCTTTGTGGATACAGTGGAGTCAGTTTCAGTAGAAGCAGTGCCTAAAAGGAGTTCAAAGTGGACCCTAGGGGTAGATAGTGTTAAACAGGGGCCTCGAGAGTGGATTCAAAAAATAACAGCAGTTAACAAGCAGGTAGCTTTCAAACTTGACATTGGTTCAGAAGTTAATATTATTCCACAAAGAATCTCGAAGCTGGTGAGGGAGCTGAGTGACATAAAGGGTAAGACAATGACACTGGAAGGTATTGGAGGGACTAAAGTAATCAGCTGAAAGTTATAACATTGAATTTGTTGTTGTAAATAATGAACATTGTAATGTGCCCATTTTGGGGCTACAAGGCTGTGAAACACTGGGTCTAGTATCTCGGGAATGTATGGATAGCATGAAGACAGATGGTCTAACTGAAAACGACTTCAATACAATGTACTTGCACATATTTAGACGGTTAGGGTGTGTAGACACGAAATATCACCTGAAAGTCAACTAATCTGTGAAGCCAGTAGCTAAGCCACCGAAAAGAATACCAATAGCTCGGAGGGAGAGGCTACAGGATAAATTAAGAGAGCTCGTATTATTGGGGAGGGATAGTTGCAAAAGTGGATCAACCTGCAAGTTGGGTAAGCAACTTAACCATTGTTGAAAAAACATATGGGGCACTAAGACTATGTTTGGATCCCATAGCTCTAAATTATGCCATCTGTAGAGAGTTTCATATGATCCCAACCTTGGAAGAAATTAATAGTAAACTACGAAACAAGTCAGTGTTTACAGTGTTGGATCTCAAAGATGGATTTTATCAGTTGCCGCTGGATGAAGAGCAAGCCATCTTTGCAAATTCAGTACTCCTTCGGTACATTCAGATTCTTGAGGCTTTCCTTTGGTTTGTCATGTGCCCCAGAAATTTTTCAGTGTGTTAATGAAGAATACTTCGCAGACATCCCTGGAGTAATTGTTTATTTTGACGATTTATTAGTTTCGGCAGAGAATGAACAACAGCATGATGAAATAGTAAGCAAGGTTGCTCAGCAGGCCAGAGATTTAAATGTTAAATTCAATGCAAATAAGATGCAGTTCAAGAAGAGTAACATCAAGTATTTTGGTCATGTAATCTCAAAGGAAGGTGTAAGACCTGATCCCCAACCAGTGCATGCAGTACAAGTCATCCAAGTACCCAAAAACAAGAAAGAACTGCAGAGGATCATGGGGTTCATTAGCTACTTGAGAGAGTTTCTGCTAAATCTCGCTACAATAGTTGCTCCATTAAGAGATTTGCTGAAAAAAAAAAACACAGAGTGAATGTGGCTGCCAGTTCATTCCCAAGTTCTGTCGGAAGTGAAAGCCCTGATCAGCACAGCACCTATATTGGGCATCTTTGATCCTGATAAAGCGGTTTCGTTGCAATGCGATGCCTCAAAAGATGGGTTGGGCTGTTGCCATATGTGTGATGGACAGCCTGTCAGTTTTGCATCTCGAAGTTTGTCACCTACGGAGAACTATGCACAAGTTGAAAAAGAAATGCTGAGCATAGTATTTGCGGTCAAAAAATTCCATCAATATATCTATGGGAGAGCAGTTACTGTACATACAGACCACAAGCAATTGGTGCCAATTTAAAAATCTGGTAGATGTATTCTCAGCAAGGCTGCAGCTTATGCGAATTCATCTCTTGAAGTATTAATTGTTGGTGGAATACCTTCCAGGCAAGATGATGTACTTGGCAGACATGCTATCAAGGTCGTTCTTGCCTGAGTGTGACCAGTCAGATGAGGAATTGTCACAGGAAATGGTACATCTAATAGGTGTGGCAGATACACTGCAGGTTTCTCCGGCCAGCAAGGAAAAGTTCCAGAATGAAACTGCCAAAGACCCTGTGCTCTGTGAAGTAATGAAGTGTTGCATAGTGGGGTGGCCTGACCATAAACGAAACTGAACCTCAAAGTCACAACTGTTTTTTGTTCAGCATCACAACTTGCATGTGGAGAAAGAGCTGCTGTTCCTAAATGACCGTGTTGTTGTGCCACAAATTTTACAACCAGCCATGCTACGGTTGTTACATGAAGGGCATCTTGGCATAGAAAAAACTAAGTCACGAGCGGGACAGGTGCTGTACTGGCCCAAAATGTCAGACGATATAAAGCGACTGGTGAATAGTTGTGCGCTGTGTCAAAAATTGCGCAATCTGTGCTCGCCTGAACCCCTTCTTCCTCTTGCAGTACCAGAGCTGCCTTTTGAGAAGTTGGGAATAGACATCTGTGATTATGGAGGGAAAAGTTACTTGGTTGCTGTTGACTATTACTCCAAATGGATCGATATTGTTCCTGTTCCAAGTAAACAAGCAAGTGATGTTATTAAAAGCATGAAAGCCATATTTGCAACACATGGTGTCCCGAAAGTAGTAGTGTCCGATAACCTGCCATTCAACTCATATTTGTATAAGCTCTTCGCAAGACAGTGGGATTTTGAAATTGTAACTAGCAGCCCTCGCTACCTTAGATCTAATGGTAAAGCAGAAAGGGCTGTGCAGGTGGCAAAGAATATGTTGAGAAAGTGTTCAGATCAAAATGATGAGCTCCCGGGTATGTTGCTTGAACACAGAAACACCCCACTGTCAGGAGTTAGTCTAACACCTGCGCAACTGCTAATGTCGAGAAGGACTAGAACAAAATTGCCAATACAGAAAAAACTTCTTCAACCTCATATGCATGAAGATGTAAGCAGTGCTCTCATGGACCGACAGCTACAAAGTAAACGGCAGCATGACTATCGATCATAATAAAAGGAAGCATTTCATCCCAAGGATAGAGTGTTGCTGTGGAAGGAGGGTCAGTGGACACCAGCAGAAGTTGTGGAGCCAGCGTCGACTCCAAGGTCTTATTTGGTACGAGATGAGAATGATGTTCTCCTCCGAAGGAATTCTCTTCACCTGACTAATCTATATCCAGAGGATCATACTAGAAAGTCTAGCCTGAAGCCCATTTTAAAGGTTTTCCAATGAATGAAGTGGGTGAGCACAGTGAGCAGTCAGTTGATGTGCAGGTGGAAGTACCTAGAAGTGGCGAAGTCCAGGCAAGCAGAGACACAGCTCATCAAAGAGGAGAGAGAAGAGTGATGAAGAAAGCAGAGGAACATGATCAACTATGTCAGTCAACTTTTACTAGGTCAGAGCGAGAGGTGCGAGTGCCACTGAAGTATAAAGACTGAAACCTAAGTGTTTAAGAATGCTGGGAAGGCTCACAGGGATGCTTAGAGAGTTAAGTTGCTGAAGTGATTGTGTGTTGTTCGCAGTAGCCTAAGTATGTAGAGTTGTCAGATTTAATATAGTTGAAATGTGTGTGTGAATCCAAAGTGTGCAAGATGCTGAGTAATGTTAGATTTCGGTATTGTTTGTCTCATATGGTCATGGAACTTTGAAATTAGTTGTTGACATAGGTTGAAATGTTGTGAATGTTAATTAAGGTTAGGTTAAGGTTTAATGGGTACGTTATATACACTGGAACTCTGAAAGTCAACTGAGTGTAATCAAAGTTGTGAGACCAGGCTCTCAAACATTATTATATATAGAAAGGGAGATGTTTTGATTGTTAGCAGTGAGAATGTGTTAGGTTAAGGTTGGCAGGATTGCCAGTTGAAGTGTGCAGTACAATGTAGGTACAACATCAAGTAAAGAGTGCAAGAATAAAATATATAAATAGGAAAACACAACAGAAATGCTTACCGAATACAATGATATAATTTGCAATTGTGATTTTAATGTTAATATGCTAAAATCAAGCCCTGACACCAACTTATTTTAACGTCTTACAACTGCACGATCTAAAACAACTCGTAACATCACCGACTGTAATATCCCTAACGAGTCAAACACTAATTGATTTAATAATAGTAAAAAATGAAAGTAAGGTTAAACATACAGGCCAATATGAATCTGTCAATTTCAAAGATCATAATCTAATTTACCTAACCTATAGATTGCCTGTAGATCCTGTTTCAGAATCACAAAAATCAGTCCGTTGTTACAAAAGTTTCTCTCCAGAGTATTTTATTTCTGACCTACAACTAGTTGTGTGGGATGAAGTATTTGAGGCCCCAACATAGAAACTAAAGTAAATGTACCTAATAAAAATTGCTCCAGTTATTTGACAAACATGCTCCTGTTAAACGTACAAAAGATAGAAGAAGAAATAATCCTTGGATTACAGATGCTATAAAGAAGGCCATGAGAGAAAGCCCACTGGTTATTTCTTAATAACAACACTGAAGACACACGTAACAATCATAAAAGACTCCGGAATCATGTTAAGTCATTAATTAGAACAAGTAAATTGCAGTTATTTACGTCGATGAAGGACACACACAAAAATGACCCGAGAACCTTGTGGAAGCATCTCAAACAATTTCATGTCACTGATGTAAAATGTCAGTCTATTCCTGATGCTTTGAAAATGCCTAACGAGCTTAACAAATACAGCTTAGAAGCTAGTCAGGTAATTACCAGTGCAACCTCGCGAAATAAGATCAACAGCACAGTAAACAATCAATACAGTGAACTTCAATTTAAAACAATATCAGAATCGGACGTCTGCAAAATATTAAATTCAGTTAAAACAAATGCCACAAACGTAGATGGAATAAATATAAACATGTTGAAAATGTGTACTCCTTACATAATCCAAGTCATTACGCACATAGTAAACTTCTCTATAGAATACTCGGTTTTTCCGAAACAGTGGAAGGAATCAAAAATACTGCAAATACCGAAAATTTCTAACCCGACTGAATTCAAAAACATACGCCCTATAAGCATTCTTCCAGTTTTATCTAAAATATAAAAGAAAATCGTGCATTCATAATTAAAAGTCCATTTAGAACAAAATAACATTTTATATGAACAACAATCGGGATTTTGTGCAGGACACAGCACATAAACGTTACTCCAGGAAGTAACAGATAATATTTACAAAGCCATAGATGAGTCGAAAGTAACAATATCAATTTTTCTAGACTTTACAAAGGCATTTGATGCCATAAGCCACTCAGTTTTGTTAGAGACCCTGTCTGAAATAGGTCTTCATAACAGCTCGTGTGAATGGGTTAAAAACTACTTACAATGTCGCTACCAGCAAGTCTCATTACAAACAGCTAAAGGACAGATATTATCAACTAAGGAATTAGTTACAGCTGGAGTACCACAAGGTTCCGTACTAGGGTTTCTGCTCTTCTCCATATATATACACACACGTTACCATCATGTCTACAAAACTTGACGTGCTTCCAATATGTGGACGACACACAATTACTTCTCCCATGCAGGCCTGAAAGCTTATCGGTAGCAATAAGTGATATTAACAAAGATCTCTCGCGGATAGTAGATTGGTGTTATTGGAACAGTCTTAAGCTAAATCGCCTTAAATGCTTGTATATGATTATTGGATCCAAACAAATGCTACAGAAAATCCACAGCACTCAACCAATTTTAATTGATGGCTCAGTAGTTCCAACTTGTAATGATTATAGAAATTTAGGTATTGTTTTCACATCTACTCTGGAGTGGTCAAAGAACACTTCTAAGTTAATACGAGCAGCTTATTATAAGCTAAAACACTTTAAAAAATTCAAAAATATCCTGTCACAAAACTTGAAATTGCAGTTGTGTGATTCCTTTGTATTGTCATGCTTTAACTACTGTGCCGGCCTATTCGTTGGCCTTGACAAAAAAAAACCCAATACAGAATCCAAAAGGTTCAGAATTCTTGTCTTCGCTTCTGCTACAATCTGAAAATACGAGACCACATAACTCTCTACTTAAATACGTCATACTGGCTAAATATGGAACGTAGATACTTATTTAACTTTTTGTATCAACAACAAATAATCCTCACAAAGAAAGTGTTATCCTATATGTACGAAAAGATAAATAAACAAAAACCACTGCACACGTATCAAACTAGGTTCAAATCGAACTCACAAGTTCCACGACATAAAAACTCAACATTAAAAAAAACTTTCAGCTACCTCTCTTGCAGTCAGTGGAATGCTCTGCCGGAGAATTTGAAATCTAGTTACAATGGCCTTTTCAGAAATTAACTTAAACTACTTCTGCTGACGCAACAAAAACAAAAATAAACCTAAATAATGACAACTTGTGAAACTGGTTTCTGGACAATATGCCTTAAGATGAAAAGTATAGTTTTTTGTAAGATTATGTTACTTCTGATTTTTTATTTATATATATTTTTTGTTTGTTAAAGATAAATTAAACATAATCATAAATAACTCTCACCTTATGTAACTTAACTGTTATAACTGTACAATCATTTATAGGTTTAAGTTTAATAAAATAACATCAACTATGTGTAATTTTTGAGGTTTATCTGTTTGAACACGATCTGTTGTAAACCGGCCAGTGGCTGAACACTTCGTGGATAAATAAATATAAATAAATAAAAAGGTGTGAAGCTGCAGTGGTTGAGAGAAAAATAATTGCTAAACCATGTGAATAATATAAATGTATCAGAAAGTAGCAATGTTCCTCTGAATATATCTTGGTCTGGATTTCATGCAACTAAAGTTGATGAACAAATTGTTATTCCTGCAATCCAAGTGCTTCTTCTTTTGTTTACTGAGAAGTCTAGCTCCGTATCAATACTTAAACACGCCATTAACATCGCCATGAAAATCACGAAATACGTAAATCCTACTCAAGTCCCTGTAATTGCAATGGATCAGCCACTGTACACTTTAGCAAAAGTGTTACAGTGGAACTGGCCAGATTTGAATGGAGAAAACCACATTATTATTCTTTTTGGGGAATTCCACATAGATCAGGACTTCCAATACTTATTGGACAAAGCTTAGATGGGTCAGGTTGGTCCTACATAATTGCTAACTCAGGATTGATATCTGAAACATCGGCACTTGCGTGTATGAAAGTAACACATGTTAAGAAAGCTAGAACAATCCACCACGTAACTGCCTGCGGTCTTTATAGCCTACTTATTTTGGTTTATGATAATACTGACAAAGCGCTGAGCTTCAAATTTGGTTGAAAGAAGTTCAAGTGAATCACCGTTTCTTTACTGGATCATAGTCTTGAACATTTAGATTATTTTGTTGACATTCGTGTATTCAATTGGCATGGCAGACTACACTTGCTTCAAATAAACCCTGAAGAAAATGATGCCATGATTTTTAATTTTTGATCATTTCAATTATGCGCGACGGTTGAGCATCCATATGAATGATTTAGAAGAACTTTCTGACGGAGCAGAAATACTGTATGAAGAGTTCATGAAAGGAAACTTCGTAATTCGAAAGACGAAGGAGCCATTTTCAGCAATTGCAGTGGATCAAACCCATAAGCAGCAAAATGCTTATATTAAAGGAGAAGGTGGAGCTATTGGTTTGTTTCATGATGCAAATGCACTCATGCGGTGGGCTTTAGCTGGCCCACAGATAACTAGGTTACTAAGTTAATTTTGTGTTAGTGATTCAAAGTGCAAGAAAAATCTTCGCCATGGACAGTACGAGTCCAACCAGAAGAAATTTCTCGAAAAGACAAAAATGTTGACAAAATCTTTTCTATAAGTCTGCACCCTTTTGAACAAATGGGCATCGATCTTATTTCTCTTCACACACAAGTTGATGCAAGGTCTGATAGAGTGATACCTCTGCTAAACCTCAAAGAAGATGGCAACCTATCATTCATTAACAAACTACTCTCACAGAACCGAAGCATAAGTGTTTTCAGTCCTAAAAAGTTGAACAAGAAGAAGTTATTAAGAGGTCTAGAGGCAAGAGCAATACCTAGGCATATGAATCTTGTAAAAACTCTGAAAAATTATGTTCACTTGTTTTCTTAGCACTTTATTTCTGCTCAACACTGTGAGATGGATTTAAACACATTTTTCCAACACTAGAATCAGGCTTATCCTCCAGCTCTCTCTGTTGATGGAGGAATACGGGTATGTGGAAAATCGGAACTACCTAAATTACTTGAAACAATATCAGATAGAAGTGTGGATTTCACTGGCCAATGCGAATCCGTTGTATTCAATGGTGCAACTGTTATCAACATGCTTCCACCAAGAACATCGAAGACATTCGGAGAATATTTCAGGCATGAGTTTCAACAGGTCACAACAAAATAAATTAGCAACATGGCTGTAAAAAGAGCGGATTTTGTTTGGGACATTTACTCTGAAGATAGCGTCAAGAAGCCTATTCAAGAGGAATGGTGAGTTGGAGGTCCTCGGCAAGTAACGGAAGGAAGCCTTGTTCCAAAATACTGGTCTGCATTCCTTAGAAATGATAAAAATAAGGAACTATTTGGTTTGGGATTAGCTAGATGAATGGTAAAGAAGAGAAGGA
Source organism: Medauroidea extradentata (assembly GCA_003012365.1). Classification (NCBI taxonomy): domain Eukaryota; kingdom Metazoa; phylum Arthropoda; class Insecta; order Phasmatodea; family Phasmatidae; genus Medauroidea; species Medauroidea extradentata. Next base: position 15,561 of record PNEQ01041020.1, read on the forward strand.
GTTATGAAGTTGCGACAAATGATGGAAGAACATTTATATCATCCTCTTTGAATACTACACTCCAAGGGCCATTTTTGATACAGGAAGCAGATGGCCGCATTATACTTCACATAGTTGATATTGTTGTTCAGGGTGCAGTCGATGTTATGATCCGAACTGTAGACACTGATTCACTCGTCCTTTCTGGATCTTACTATTGGCACCGTCTATCTCCCCGAGCAACGGTGGCGCGGTGAGAATTTTAACGACAATTTGTCGGCAAGTGTAAGCATCGATGATGGCTCGGTTCGCGTGATTCTTTTCTTTACTAACTCTTTGCTATCCCCTCTCTTCTTCCCTGCTCGTGCGCATTGCTAAGCTCTGGCCAAGCTTACCAGAGTGTATGTGTGGGCCTTGCCTTGACTCTTCTACTGGGACAAAAAAAGTTCTTCAGTAGACGCCGTCGTGGACGGTTCTGTTTTTTGGATCCTGTGTCGGGAATTCGGCACATTACGTGTTTGTGATGTCCTGGAAGTTTCTAGAGTTTGATAGTGCTTTCTGTTAATGAATATTGGTTCTAATTATTGACTCGTTTCGTGTATTGATTGGAGTTATTGGCCGTGGGCGAAAGCTAGAGGCCACTTTTCATGTAAAAAAAAATTCTACTCTGACTATCGTGATTAACATGTAAGTGCACAAGCTCCAGAGTATTTAATTGTCAGTTAGGTTGGGAACTTGTTCCCCCATGACGGCAAGGCGGCTGCCATCACGAGTAGTTTTTAGAGTTTCTGTGTCTTTTCTAAATTCATGTTTTGGAAGCCGCCTATTAAAAAATTCTTTCTGGAAATAAGTATGAATCATGTTAGGGTTGTGCTTTTTTATGTAGCCGTTTTGCTTGTTGGCTTTTGTAATGTTTCAACATAATGAGGGCCGTGTGGCCATACGTTAGTTTTGTCACTTTATTTTGCATTTGCTATCATATGTGATGTTGAATAAGAATCAAATGGAGCCCGTGGATTAGACATTGCTGACTTCTTGTGGTCTTAATGAACTCAAGTCTTTTGTCGTTGAATTATCGGCAATACTAAATTTGATTCTAATTGCTTGGGCATATTTGCTGGTTAGAGGATTAAGATGTACGGACGTTTTTCTGTAGCGGTCGAAGGGAACCTGCACCTTGTGAACCCATGCATGGGACATATAGTATTGTCATATTCATGTTTGTTCATCTCCGTTTGTGGAAATATGTACGTACATTTACACAACATATAATATTCACTATATACTATGATTTGTGTTCGAATTTTACATACTGTGTATGTTTTGCATCGGCTACTTTGTCTTTCACTGAAGTTGTTTCTTTTGACCTGCATAACATTTCTTGAAAATTAATTGATGCACACATATGTTAATAAGTACTGATTTCTTTATATGTGTATTTTGTATTTGTATTCCTGTTTATCTCTTTTCTCAAGGTTGTATTTTTGTACTAGTTCTCCGCGGGCTTAGTACACTATTATTGCCTCAAAAGACTTGGCCTTAAGCGACTATGGATTATGTTTAGTGTTGGGAACCGGACACGTCATATATCTGTTCATAACATTGTAGACGCTCTAGAAGAAGGAAAGTCTGTTGCCCTAAGAGGCTTCCACGCTTTCACCGGATGCGAAACTAAGTCATCATTTCCTTAAAATGAAAAAAAAAAAGTGACCGGAAGTTATTACAAGTTCCTTGCTTGAACTCTCACATCCTATGGAACCCCTCAGTCAATAATTAGAGAAAAACTTCAAACATTTGTTGTTCTACTTTACAGTACAGATTGTGCTGGCATGTCAATAAACGAAGCCTGAAAATTATTGTTTTCTTCAAGAAGTAAACTGCTTGAAAATGTTCCATCTACTTCAGTTGCCTTGCAAAAGCACTCACTGCGGGCTTCTTATCAAGGTGGTCATGTTTGGGGGCAGTCCCATATAGCAAGTCTGATCTTCAGAATGGGGTTGGGTAAAGCTTGATGGTAAATGGCTACCGCTGTGGACATCTCTTTCGCATATATGGGAAAGTTGCAGGGAGTTGGTCCATTGTAATTGCAAAGAAGGGTGCAAATCACGCTGCAGCTGCAAAAACATTGGCGTTTCCTGTACTCTGTTGTGTAAGCACTGTAAGGGGAAGTGCTTGACGTGTGTTGACTCAACAGTAGTAGACGAAAATGAAGAAAAATAAGAAAACAATAATAGTATAGTAACACTCAAGCCCAGTGAACAAAGCCAACAGTTAATTCACAAAATTTTAACGAAATCTTCTTACAGCTTGCTACAGTCATTGGAACTATACAATTGAGCGTTTTTATACGATTATGTTATTGTTACATAAGAAATTTTATGCTATGAAGAATTTCAATAATTTTAGTAAATTTTTGCTTAAGTACTTCAAAAAATTGCACCATATATGAATATGTAAGACAGTTATAATGTTTTCTCCCATCTTTTCGGTATATGGCCACCATATTGAAAAATAATTGACAATTTTTTGGGGTCCCTATCCAAAATAACTTACATTAACATATTTCAAACGTGTACGAAGTGGCTCCTTATCACAAATTGCAGTATATAAGCGATTTTTCGTGCGAACAGACTCGACTACATGTCAAAGTTTCTATCTCTTTACTCTTGCATCTGTCAATCTAGTTCCTGATATTCTTATCTTTCACTTTCGTCCTCATGTACTATAAAAGGCATCGTATTACCTCCATGAATTATAGTAGATAGATAAAGGCGGTTCTAGCGCAATGACCCTTTTTCGTGCTCAAAAGTGACATATATAAATAATCCCCTAAAATTAATGATAATTGAGGTGATTTATTTACAATTTTATGATCAAGAAATTTTCTTAAAATCACTGTAAAAACGAAATTAAACATGTTTTTAAAAAGTATGGAATTACAGCAGGGGAAAATTCCCCTTCTAGTTCTGCATAAAATAATTAAAATGGCACAACTTCCCAAATTTTTAATTTCATATATTTTTTATCAACACATATAGTGATATTAAAATAAACTATTTCTTCTCGTACAAAACAGTTAACAAAATTAAAATTATAATCAATATAGAGAGACTCAAAAATTTCCACCACTTGTTCCATTTATTAAATAAATGTAAAACAAAACTTCATTAATGTTTATACTGAGTACAACACAATCTAATTAAAAGTGTATGTACATTTTTCCAAATCGTTGTATTAAATTTAACAATTCTTTTACTAGGTATTTCATTGCACTTTCTGTAGAAAAATTATCCATATTTATTTACTTAAAAAATGAATAACACATTTTTAAAAATTATATATTTTAGCTATGGTTTCAACTCTAATATTGCAGTTATTTCAAAAGAATAAAAATCTATAAATAATATCACTTTCTCTATGATTATATTCATCATGTTTCAGAATTATTCCATCTGCTAAACTACAATGAATATTTATTTTTTCTAATGGACTAATTTTATGAATTTATTCAGCATAATGAACTTTATTTTTTCTTGATTTTTTTGTAAAACCTAAAATTTTACCAATTGAATCTTTTTTATCAAACAATAGATCAAAAACACATTTTACTTTCACTCTATTTTCAAATTTATTTGATTCAGTATATATATATGTATGTATGTATGTATGTATGTATGTATATATATATATATATATATATATAAACTTTTTTCTCACCAGCAGGAATCTTGTTAAGTGGAAAAATAGTTTTTATAACTTTTTCAAGATCTTCCAAATTATATTGTCCAATTGGAATTTCTATAATTTTTTCCACCCCATCTATAAAATATAACTTATTTTTCCTTTGTAATATTCGGTGTTAAATATGTTGTATAAAATTGAATTAAAGCTAAAGAATGTTCTTCAACGTCTAAAGGATAATGGAGATTTTCTTAATACAAATTTATTATTCGTAACTTAAATACTTTACTTTTTTATTTTAAAAAAATATGTTACAAATAATATGAATACCAAGGTTAAAAAAACAGATCGGAATTTAAAAATAAGCATTCCAGACAAAATTATTTATTTAAAAAAAGAATCGATAATTATTACCAGATAATATTGGATGTTTGATTAACGGTACAAGTAATTGTGGAAAAACAACGTTTACGATTGATAATTTCATTTATTCATCAGCATGGTTAAATTTTGGAGCTCTTTGTGTTTGTTCATAAAGATTAAATCAATCAAAATATATTGCTTTAAAAGAAGATTATGGTGCAGTAATTAAAATAATTAAAGAACCGATAACATATCTTTCCCATTCAAATTATTAAATTGTTTGACGTTGACAAATGTTTTGAAAATTCAGTTGTTGATTTGATTATGTTATTATTAATAATCAAGAATAGATTAAATATAATTTTACTCGGGGCAGACATAAAAATATTGATTGTTTTTATTTTGCACAAACATATTCTGAAGTACCGAAACAACTAATTTTCTTTATGTATTTAGACAAGGTGATACAAATCTTAAACACTTTCATAGTGATTTTGTTGGTGATGTTATGCCATTTGAAAAATTTAGAGAAGAATGTTCAAAATGTTGGGACAAAGAATATGGTTTTATAACTATAGATATGACACGATAATTAAATGAAGGTAAATATCACAATAAAATAAAATATATTTTAGATCTCGAGTTTTAGGATATATAGTTGTAAAATATAATCAAGTAAATTGTTTATAATCATTCGGTTTGATTATTATTTCACTTGCAGTCCCACCCATCATAAAAATATATTCAGTTTGATTATTTCCCAAGTAAACTATTTTATCTTTTGCACTGTATTTTCCAACTAAAGTATATTATTTTGATATTCTAAATTAACAGCATCATTTGGTAGGTGCAATTGGAGTAGATATATTTCGTAATCTTTTATCTTCAAAATCGGTGTTATTATCTTGTTCTATGTTTGGAAGAAAAACTTTCTTCAATGATTGCTTATTTATAGTTAAAGTTGTTAGAAAATCATTGAACTGAGGAATAGTTACAGAATTACCAATTCGTGGAATGTTACTATATTTAGACTCTAGTTCTTTAATTTTTTCTTTAGCCCAAAAATTTTGTTATTGCATTTCTAAAGATATCAATTTTTAATATATACTTTTTTATTTAAAAATATTTATACTTCAAAATCATGTCAATAAACACAATTGTACCACCAGGTATGTTGAATTTTTGTGGAATTTTAAAATAATATTTTATCATCAGTAAATACAACAAAATACTTATACATATAATTTTTTTATTGTTATGGTTTGTTCGGATAATATTTTGTAACCATCTGGTTTTATTATTATTTCCTTTATTTGCCCACTCATAATTTAAATGTATTCAATTTGATTATTACTTAAATAGTGTTTTTTATCTGTAGCACTGTATTTTCCAACGAAACGAATAATGTCAATTCTATCCCTTTGTAATTTATGTTATTTCTTCCGTAAAGTTATATTTAGCATTTTTTATTTTCACATCGATTAGTGTATCAGAATAATTCTACAGTGATTGATTCAAATTTTGTAATTTTTTATTTATTTCTGTATCAATTGATATTTTCGTTTCGTTTATTTTTTTGCTCAATTCTTTTAAAAAAATTATCACATTATGATTCTTAATCTTTAACTGATGTTACATATTTAAAGTTTATATTTGAAATGCAAGTATCAAAATCTTAAAAAAATTATCATATTTTGAATTTATATTAGACGATGAGTTCGTTAATACATTTACAAAGATAGCCATTATTTATTAACAAAGAAATTGTTTTTGAAAATTTAAAATTAAGAGATAAATGGTATATTACTATGATTCATATATGACCACAAATAATTTAATCCATCAAAATTGGAGGGTCTTAAATTTTCTAAAATAATTTTGTCATCATTATCATCTACATGTTAGAAGCTTTATCTGTGTTTTTCATATTTTAAAATTTTCTGACATATCTTTTGCTTTCAACCAGTTTTAATTTTTGCGACCCATAACTACAGAAACTTCTCTGTTATTGTAAGTAATTTTATTGTTTGTAACATCAAGAAAGTTTGCCATTTCTTATTTTTAGGTTAAGTTGATCTTATTTTGTATGTATAAATTTTTAATAAATAATATACATTAATTTAATATTCATAATAAATGAGTGTTAATAATTTTAATTTGTATTATTTAAAATGTAAAAACGTACTCTAAGTGATTATATTTCTTATGGACAAACAAAAAATGGAAAAAATATAATTAAATGCATTTGTAATAATTGTGGTACTGAAAAGTCCGTATTTACTGGCAGGTACAGTAAAGAAAAGGTTGCTTATGAAATTCATAAACCAGCAAGAAAAAATAATACAAGAAGAACTGTTTTATCTTTTGGCATTGATGATATTTGGCAAGCAGATTTAGTGGAAATGTATTCTAGTTTTTTAAAAGGCATTTCAAAACTAACAAAGCTTTTAAATATGTGTTAACTGTGATTAATACTTATTCAAAATTTTCTTGGACAATTCCAGTTAAAGGTAAATCTGGTGAAAATGTAACTTTAGCTTTTAAAATTATTCTAGACTCCCGTAAACATAAACATTTACGAACTGCTAAGGGACAAAAATTTTATAATATAATATTTGAAAAATTAATGAATAACAACAATATAAAACATTATTCAAAATTTAGCGATAAGAAAACTAGTGTAGTTGAAAAATATAATGGAACTTTAAAAGAACAAATGTGGAAAATGTTTACAATACAAGGAACTTATAAATGGATAGAAACATTACCAAAATTAATAGGTGATTACAATAATTCTGTTCACAGAACAATTGGAATGAAACCTTTAAATGAAAAGTATGTAACCTTCATTCTTGTCAATATGTATAATAATAAAAATATTTCTATACCCAGCTGTCAGCTAAAGCCAGCTATACCTAGAGCAAAATTTTCTATTTGAAATATAAGTCAAGCTAAATATTAATATTAAAAAGGTTATATGCCTAATTGGTCTACATAAGTGCTTGAAATTTCTGAATTGCTACACAAAAAATCCTATAACATAAATAATTAAAGATTCACAAATCGAACCCATCGAAGGAGTGTTTTATGAACAAGAAATATTAAAAACAAAATTTTATAAAGATGACTTGGTTGAAAAAGTTTTGCGAGAGAAAGGTGATACAGTTTTAGTTGAAGGGTTAGGTTTTGATAACAGCCATTATCCACGGATAAATAAAAATAATATTGTTGTAAAATAGAAATTAATTTTTAAATAAATTATTTCTGTATAAATGGGCGAGAAAATAATCGACAGTTATGAATGTCAAACTTTTCCTCCAATTGATCAAACAGAAAATATTTAAATGAATACTATAAGAAAACATTTTGAAATTCCTATTGGTGATTCATATTCACGTCCCAATGAAGCTTAAGTTTATTTTACATTTAAGATAACTAAGAGAGATAAAAATGAAAACAATGCCAAAGATTCAACTATTGATTTATGTAAAATTTCTTTCCGTTCTTATTTTCGAAAATAGAAATTTCTAACCATGGATATGTTATTGAAAGTATTGAAAATCCTGAAATAACTTCCATAATGATGCATTCATTGTTAAACTCAATTTTCGAATCACCATATCTATGGTTGAAAAATATTATGGAGTTGATAAATTCTTTTCTTTAAGAGCAGATAAACATAATTAAGTTTCATACCCATTGATTATTTGTTTGGATTTATTAGAGATTACAATGATATTTTTTTGGAAAGGCGGTTACAAAATCTCATTAATTCGAAATTCTAATGATGATGTTTGTGTTTACAGACAACCTAAATATAAAAATGATGGATCTGTTGACACTATTCCAGATGCTTGTAAAATTAATATAGAAATAATGTAAATTGTGGCTAATTGTTTAATATGAAACTAATTATGGTAATCAAATCAACGCTAAACAATACAAAAATCCAAAACTTCCAATTTATTTTAATTATTGGCATTGCCTTGAAAAAGTAGTTCCCACTGGTTCAAATAAATTTCAGCTTCACATATAGAATCAGTTTAATTATCTTCAATTCGACATGCCAGATTATGTAATTGTTGGTTTTCAAACCAATAGAAAAGAAGATCCAAAACAAGATAAACATGGTTCGTTAATTTATCATTGTAATTTTAGAAATATTTCAATTAAAAATGGAAGAAATGAAATCTTTCCAAAAGAAAATTGGAATCTTGATATAGAAAATAATATATCTCATAAAATGTATTTTACTTACAAGGATTTTAGAAAATCAAGAACTATTTTTGACACTGTTTATCGCAATAATAAAATGCACTTTAACCTTAATAAATTAGTTTCTGAAAGAGCAATTTATGTTAATGATTGTTCTCATCGAAAAACTTCTATTGTTAAGGACAGAAATAATATTAAACTTACCGTTGATTTTAATAAACAAATTCCTGCTAATACAATTTGTAATGTGTTGGTTATCTCAAAAAAATGTAATGTATGATATTAAAAGTGAGAGAAGCGCTGAAGAAATTTGGTAAGTAATATTATTATATTTAATATTATAAACTTTATTTTTTAAATTTTAACATTTTAACGTTTGTTATATTACTTATTCTTTTTTAATTTTATAACGATCCCAAGGCATGATATCAATTCCATTTCCAAGAATAAATCCCTTACCATCTTCTGAGCAAAGTGCGCTTTTTCTTGATTTAATGGAAAACATATGGTGTTTTTTACATCTTATAAGATTCATATTTTTATATAATGTTAATTTTTTTGAATGAACAATTCTTACTATTGTCGAATGTAATTTCATTTCTTAAAACACCAATTTTAATTCCTTGTGCTCTTTTCTTAACATCACCATCAACGTTAATAGCGTACATTTTTTTATTTCAATCCAAAGAAATCTTCCATTGTTCTTCCATTATTTTTCCATTATTTTCGTACATTTTTCTAGTAACTTTTTGTTTATTTGCAGAATGTTATATTAAATATCTGTTTCGTAATCTGAAGTGTAAAAAGTAGAATAATTACGTTCATAGTTTCGTAAATATCATCAGTTTTATATAAAACTAGCAGTCCCCCGCGGCTTTGCTCGCGTGTATTATTCGCAACTGGTAATATTTACTTTAATTGAAGAGCCTCCTTGTACACAAGATTTGTACTTCAGTCATCAAGTGTTAGAACGTCCAAGCGGCTAGTTGAACTAATTCTGCAGCAGGATAAGTAGCTATAGCTGTCCACGCGAAAAGCAGTCTTAAATTTGTCCCTGCCACTAACAGCGACTTCGCCTGGGCCTTATTTATAGCCCTACCAATTTTACATGGTGGGGTGGTTACAGACACCTAAGGTAAGTGGTTAATCGAATGAAAAACATATGCTTAACCTGTGCACATCCATTGGTGACGGTGACCTCAATTATATATTTTCAAAATATTCACTGGAACATTATTGCTATTACAAAGTTTCAGTGGGAAAAGGTTACACGGAAACGTATTTGGTACCGCAAACTTAGTATTAGTGAGATGATATATCGTCGGTTTACTGTCAAAAGTGACCAAGTCAAAATGAGATAAAATTAAATTGTAGATATTTTTTTAATAATATCTACAATTTAATAGTGTTTTTAAACAAAATAACATTAATGACAATCACTTATGGCAGTATACCGACGATACGTCAGCTGATGTTGTAGAGGAACCAAAGTGGAAAGTGGACTGCAATTTTACCCCTTTTAAATGACTACATGCAAATTGCACTAATTCGATATTCCTTGTAGTTTTTGTGTATCAAAATTGAACGTCGCACAAAGCTTTTAACGGAATTCGAGCCCAGAACCTCCCGGAATTTAGACCTGAGTGACAAACAACTGCGTCAGGTAACGTCGAAATAATTCATGAAAATAAAACTATATTAAAAAAATAATTTTGTGTCCTGCTGGGCTCATAGAGGTTGTACAACACCATGTCTTGATAGGTTACTGTAGAGTGACACTCATGTATAAGATACTTGCTTTTCGGTTCGTCTGCCTTGAACACTTACAAACTTAGTTTTATTATTAATGATCAAGTTATCTTTTAAAGTGAAAAGAAAGTAACATATAATTTTTAAATACTTACGTAAGCATCACTCTGATGCGAACAACACCTCAATATCTCTACTGGTTAGATAAATATTATGAGTTGATGGAAAACAAATTTTTGTGCTTTTTCACCCTTTTGGGTGTCGAATTTCAAAATATTTTAAATTCACATCTTAGACATTTGTATACGTATCCAATTAAAGTGAAAATTCCGACGCTAACCTGTTCAGTCAAATAAAAATAGATTATTCATTTAAAAAAACACACATGACCACTGCACAGTATTAGAAATCGAATTTCGAAAAATCTTAAAACCGTTTTGCGATAATTTCTGTAATCATCACCCTGAAGCAAAAATTAATTGTATATCTCGTCGGGTTTGATAGATATCGAGGATTTATCAAAAACACGTTCAAGGTCTTTTCACCACTTAAGAGAGTAAATTTCGAAAAACCCTTGAATCACGTTTTAAAATACTTTATTGGTATCTCGTGGACGTAAAAAACACAACATTAGCCCGCTGGGTTCAAGATATATCGACGATTAATTGAAAACGCTTTTCACCACTTTTCACCCCTTTTCACCTCATGAGGTGGCGAATTTCGAAAATTCCTGAAATAACTTTTTAGGTATTTGAGTAAGCATGAACCCTAAACAAAAATCACGTCGCTATATAAAAAGCTATGGGATTGATATATATCGAATGTGAGTCGAAAAAACACGTTACCCCTTTTTTAAACCAGTTTAGGGAAGAATTCGGAAAATACATTTTAAACAGTACTTGGGATATTTACAAAAGCACCAATTAAAAGCAAAGATCACTTAGATATCGCGATTGATTCGATAGATATTGAAGGATAATCGAAAACACATTTCATGTATTTTCACCACCTTAAATAAAGAACTTCGAAACGTCTTTGAGTATTGTCATAGACATTTGTAAAAGTGCCGTAACCAATTAAAGTTAAAATCACGACTATAGCCAATTGTGTTTCAAAGATATAGACGATTCATAAAAAACACATTTTGTCCATTTTTACTGCCTGGGGGTCGAATTAAAAAAAAAACCTAAAACTAATTTTTGGGTATTTACGTAACCAGTATTTTGAAGTGAATATCAACTCTCTATCCCGAAGGGTTCGATAGATATCGATAGTTGAATGGAAACACATTTAAGGTCTTTTCACCGCCTTAAATGTTGAATTTCGAAAAATTCTTAAATTGGCCAATATGAATTTTACGAGTGTCCATTAAAGTAAAAATCACGATGATTAGGCCGTCGGGTTCGAGCTCTATCGACATTTCTTCGGAAACACATTTCATCCCTTTTCACCCCCTTAGAGGTCGAATTTCGAAAAATCCCTTCTTGGTGCTCGCCTACGACCTAAGGAGAACCACCACAAAAAATTTCACGATTCTAGGTCCAGTGGTTTGGGCTGCAGTTTGATATGTCAGTCAGTCAGTCAGCTTTCATCTTTATATATATATATATATATATATATATATATATATATATATATGTGTGTGTGTGTGTGTGTGTGTGTGTGTGTGTGTGTGCGTGTAAGTAACTATCTGTATCTTGGTAACATAATTTAATATTTTCTTCATATTTTGGTTTTATAATATTATAATCAAAATCATCCATAAAAGTTATTGATAGATCTAATATACTCATTCCAACATACATTGGTTTATTAAAACATATATTTATCTTATAAATGCGAATTGAAGCTAAATTTTTACTAAATATTGCTCTATCATTAAAAATCGGTTTTGAAATTAACTTTTCAAAATTTTTAGAATTTGTACATAATATAATATCAACTCTGTTTCTAATATTTTCATTTGTTTTTCCAATGTCTTAATTGTTCATAATTTATAGAAATATTTTTGAAAATAATTTTTAGCATTTTTTCGCATTGTTTTCGGCAGTGCAAAACATATTTTCCTTTTCACTTAAGGTTGTTATTAAATTTTTTTGTTTTTGAACCTGGGTGCAGCCCTAAGGCTGCTTCAGCTGCCGCTGATTTTTTTTATTTTCTGGGGCTAATGGAAAATCTTTATGTAAATTGTGTAATTAATTAGGATATTCGAAATCAACGTCTAGAACATAACCATAAAGTGAAACATCTTTTAAAATTATTATTTTTGCCTTCAGTAATCTTCATTATAATGTTTACATACAACTAACCCATTCAAAACCTCCATGAGTTAAATATTGAATCATATACCAGCCATATAAATTAATTGCATGTAAATATTCAAGATAAGAATTTTCGATAGTAGGATCATCATTATTCATATATTTATTATTTGCTTTTGCATATCTCTTACAACATTGTTAAATTCCACCTCTAATTACTTTTTCAATAATCAATAATTCATCATAATCAGTTAATAATTATACTGCTTTTGTGTCATTCTTAACATTGCATCGCAAGCTATTCCTGGCGCAGTAAAATACCAAGAAGGATCTAATTTATAAGTTTTTATACAAGCATCTCTAAAATTTTCAAATATATCAGCAAACAATAAAACATCAATTTTATAATATAATTCTGTATATTCGCCAAGATTTTTAATATTAAATTCAGTCCAAACTTTTTGTGCAAATTCACAATCTTCATTAGAAATAATAGTTTTATTTAATTATTATAAAAGTAATCTATAGATAGCAGTAGTATGATTATGCCAAAGTTGGCACATGGAGCCGGAGTGAGGCGCCCGCCTGAGTGAGGCGCCACCCCGCCATGTTGTGACATCACGGCCCCGACCGCCATGTTGGATGACCTTGACCTTTAACCATGACCTTGACATTTAACCTTGACCTTGAGTGTCATATTACCAAATTTTTCCAAAATTTCGAAAATTTCAAAAAAATTAAAAATTTTCCAAAAAATTTCAAAAAACTCAAAATTTTCCAAACAATTTCAAAATTTCAAAAAATCCCGAAAAAAATATTACCTCCATCTTGTTTCCGGGCGCCATCTTGTTTCCGGCCGCCATCTTGGTGTCTTCCAAAACATTTTCGATTTCGCAATCCATTTAAACCCCACACGTATTTAATAAATAAACTTTTGAATAAAAAACTTTTTAATAAAAATCTTTTTAATAAAAACATTATTTAATAAAAAAATTTTTATATAAAAATAATTTAATTAAATCACATACCGACACGGCTTACCTGGACGAGCTCCATCTACACACTGACGCCCCCCACCACTTTTCACATGTATATATTAACTTATCACCCTCCCCTCCCCTATCCCATCCTTTATTTTAATTGGCTGTTAGTCACGTGATGAATTCCCCCTACTTTCCCCTCTCACTGATGTTCGTATTATAACCCGTTCAAACTACTACACCCCCTCCACCCTGCCTCACACAACTTTACCACCCCTTTCTTATCCTTCATATTAAAATATATTTCCTTTATAATTCTCACTTCACAGCACGTCACCAGTGTCTTCACATAGCAACTAGATGACTGTAAGTAGTAACAACCATCGATTGCGACTACGTATTGATCATCAATTAAAAAATTATCGGGTTTTTTACATTGTAACTATAATTTCAAAAACTTTATTTGAATACCATTAATGAATACTACTTAAACATGACTTATTTCTTAGCTATATCCGATAAATTCCCAATAAAATACATCAATTATTAAAAAAACTTGTTGGTAAATATTTTTATTATACCTACAAGGACTTTATTTCCTACGGAACTTCATCGTCTACACTAACACTCCTACCAAATTAGCTACATTTCCTTCAATTTCCGATAAAATCAATCATTCGTTTTGAAAATAACATATTTATCAGGACAGTTACATCGAAGAAACAGGCGTACAATTT
>PNEQ01041021.1:0-10134 GCA_003012365.1 Medauroidea extradentata
TGACACAGGAGTAATTGTGTGCATAACTAATTGTGTTGTGAGAGTTCTAGTTGATTATTGTTTTGTGTATTTCGTAGCTTTGTGAGCTATTAAATCCAGTACTTAATTTAACTCTTTTATTTGTAATTATAAGACCTCTATCCCAAAGAACTCATGGGAATTGCCCACATATAAAGTTTGTGCTCTCAAACATGTAACAATATTGACACCCTTATGACTGATTTTAGTTCCTTTACTATCCGCAAAAATGAATGAAAACTGGTGGCGCCACTAGCACACTCGTGCTAGTAATTATTTTTCAAACATTAAATGTATTATATTTTTTTAAGTACAAACATTAGAAACGTACTTAAATTTAATAATAATATATTTAAACACTTGAGTTTTGATTAAAATAACGAACTTCTCGTCAGAACAGCCCCACTGCGATAGTGGCGCCAACAGTTTCGTTCAGTCATAAGAGGGTCAAAGATAAAGTATTGAAGAGTAGGTGAGTGTCCAGACCTGTACTTCTAAGACCGTGGTCTTTACAATACACCTGTAAAAATAATTGTGTGAAGTGAAGTGATTTCGGTCAGCACTCAACATCCAGGTCTTCAGCGCTGGTGAGGGGTGACATTTATAGGATTATGGAGTAGCGCCAGAATGAAGGGATGGAGGGAATAGGAGGTTTCCGAGAAAACCCGCCGACCAGCGGCATCGCCAAGCATGATTCTCACATGCGAAAATTCGGGGCCGACCTCGCCGCAAATCAAACCCGGATCGTCTTGGTGGGAGGCGAGTGCTCTAGCTTCTGCGCCAACTGCGGCCCAAAATAAACTATAGCATCAGAAATAAACAAGACCAGGTGAGATAAAAAACTCATTGTTTAATTTGTTAAGAGATTAGGTACACGATATGCTGTGTTACAAGGAAAGATATATTCGTTGTTGGAAAGGGACGGAATATGGTACCAGTAGGACAACACAGAAAACAAGACACGAAAACTATTGCAGCTGTCTTCTTGTGTGTCTTAGAACGGCTAATACCGCTGCACACCTGCTTACAATGGCGGCAGAAGGTATGCTTGTGGGGTTGAAAAAGGGGGGGGGGGGGGGAGGGGACAGGATCGTTTACAGAAATTTATTTACATTTTTTTTCTATAACGACTTATTAAAGTGGGGGGTCAAAATTTGGATTTTATTGTGCAAAATTGGTGCTGTGTAAGTGGTTTTCGGAACTAAATATTGAATATACAGCTGGAAGAAATTGTAATATTTTTAAATAGGTATTAAAACTTAAGAGTTGGTACAAATGCCTATACTGTCACTCTCCTCTGTTCTAGGGGAGGGACAGTGTCCTCCTGTTCCCCTCTCCGCCACCACTGCCTGCGTGTAGGCTGGTCGGATAAATTGAACTCTGTTTGCAATTTTCTGTGAGCCATTATGTCTCCATCAGTACTATTTTTAATGCGAAAACGTCCATGTAACTAAATACTAATGTCAACATTAATCTAATCTAAAACTTTAGTTCTATAGCATTAATAAATACATTATTTTGATTATTATAAGTGTTGGGAAGTGATTACTTTAAAGTGAACCACCTATAGCATGTACTTAATGAGATGGTTAGGTTTTGGGTAATAAGTCTTCACTGTCAGAGGGACGTTTCCCAGCTCAACGAGTTGTGGGAGGTGCTGATCTAGCTCCAGTTCATATTGTGACTGATCCCCTAATTATTCTGATCAGTCCACTAACATTACTTTCAAATGGCCGCTAACCTATTGCAGAAAAAAATTAATGTAATCTGCTTTGAGAAAATTTCAAAAAATGCCATCATGTACTGCTCTTAATTGCTTTTACTTAACATTTTATTTAGTGTATGCAGTTGGTTCACTTACCTGAGTAAAATCTTTCTTTTGGGTTGTGCAAATTCCAGAAGTTGACATCACCAACCTAAAATCGAAGGAAAAAACGATATTTTTAAAATGTTATCTGACTAATTAATCTATTCTCAAGTTTTCTACACATTAAGGTATATATTTATTTTAATAATTAAGTAATTTGGTGACACATACAATCTTTCTCCAAAATAATTGCAATACAGTAGTTCTACTGTCCTTTTATCAATAGACTATGTGGAGGTTGGCATGACATCTTCCAATGATGTGAACTGTCTCTTATTGAGTCCAGTGTACAGAACTGTATTTTAAAAAACACGTCAAAAGCTTCTTAAGTATATTACCTACTTGAAAACTTTGTTAACTTTCGTAGGCCTAATTTCTCTGTCGTTTCATTTCAGGAAATACTACCGCAGCGGCTGAGGGGTTGGTCCTCGTATTTTTTCGCATGTGGTAAACATGACGGACGTTACCGTTGTCGGGCTAGTTTTCCCAGGGTGCTGTTGTTCCCTTCGCCCTTACATTCTGTCTCTGCTCCATCTGTAAGGTCTCAGTACGTGCCATCCTTCATTCATGTTTTAGGGGTTGGCGATGTACTTCCACCTCATTTCGTGATCAGAATCATAGGCCTAGTTGAAACTGTGTAATGGGAATCGTGGCGACGCGCAGTCCCCTGGCCTGATCGTACATTCGTCATTCGCGATAAAGTGAACACTAAAAATTTAATCTTTGAAAAATATCACTAGTTGTTACTGCATAGAATGCAACGTTAACTATAATTGCCGTACTGTTTTAATGGTTGGAAGCGAAATTACCCAATATAGTTCCGTGTGTTTTCCTTTTTTTTTTTTTTTTTTAATACAACAAATACAGAAACAAAATCAACCTAAATCGACATAATTGTATTTTATATAGTTAATAAACCTTTTTTTGTTGAACTGTATTGATTCATACTGACTGCAATGATATCTTACCCGCGCAAGCATTAAGTGACGTGTCCAGAGACGTTAGGCATGCCCCGTCGTTAGCAGGTACGCGCGGAAAGATACAAATTGGCTTAAACTAGAACTTAAGCAGGGCTATTTTGAGTGCGCACTTTATCCGGAACCGTCTATATGTATGCACTATCTATATCGGTAAATTGAATGCAAAAGGGAATTAATAAAACCATGTTTTAATTCAATTTCATACCGTACCAATATTTCTGCCAAACTCTCAAAGATACATTATTTTTCGTCAAGGTTGGTAATAGGGCGTAACATCTCGTCGACATTGAGGACATTACACAGATCTAACAGATCAGAGAATCATGAATAGGAACAGAAGTGATCATGGCCTGTGTTAAGAAACCATATCAGCATTTTCCTGGAGCGATTTCGAGAAACCCTGGAAAACCAGGACAATGATTGTTGGACCTGGGAATCGAACCCGTGTTCTCCCAAAATCAAGTTCATTTTTACTCGGCGAAATACTTAAATGAATTCTTGTTGTAAGTATACCTGCGATCCTTCCACGACTGAGATTCTGCACAGTTCTCCCTTCTTCATAGTCCAAGTGCTGGCCGACTTCTTGGGTACTACGAGTTCTTGTACTATATCACCCGTCAACGCCTCGTGACGTAGTGTGTCGTACAGCTGTTTGTCCACCCTTGCTGCCGCCGGACTGTCGTAGCAGATGACGGCCTCCTTCTTGGGGAATGTTCTAGGTTTGTCACCCCTACCACACCAGCCTCCAGACATCTTGCTGTAACGACTTGTAACTTAGTTCTGAAACTAGACGCCAGAGAAACAATAAGTTACCATTTCAAGGTTTGGCTTGTTAAGCGTAGTGCTAGCTATGTGAATCTATCATTTCTTTTGCCAATCCTGAATACCACGCAAGAGGATTTTAAAACAAACTAGGGACGACAATGACGTGAAAGGGGAAAAAGGGGGAGGGGGGAGGAGGAGAAAAGGAAGAGAACATCTGTATAAAATCCTCTACTATGTATGCATCTCAACCATAAAAAACACAGGGAAATCAAAAGGGATGTTTTTTAAATTTCGTTTAGTGACTATTAACAAAACGGCATAAGTAGATGTGTTGTTTTAGTTTATTCACTCTTTATTTTGGGGACGAGAATCTTCTCGATTAATGTGACCAAATCATAGATTGAATTAATGTTTCTGTAATAAGGAGATTTATTTTGGGATCAACATTACGATTGTAATCTGTACATACTAGGGTATTAAAATTGCCTAGTCTCGAAATAACTATGCAGATGTAGTTGAAATAAAAGTGGGGTAAAATAATTTGAGAACAGTATGTTATAAAATAGAATAGTGATAACTTTTCTTACTGAGATATTTAAAAGTAATACAAAAACAAAATGGCCTGTTGTTTCAACTAAGAAGCTTCATCAAAGTCTTCTAAGCATATTTTAAAACAAAAACAACTCTTTGATACAATAAATTTAAAGCTTTGCGGCAATCCGAGAAGTTACATTTATTGTGATAATGGATATGCTAGGATATTACTCAATTGCTTTTAAGTGGTCGAAATGAACATATCTTATCTACAAACAGTTCTGTTTAGTCTATTTGTACGAACAGCATCACGTCTAATTAGGTAGCTGCCTATCGCGTCCTGAATAAAAACTATATCATAATACGTATATTGTATTTTCAAACGAGCCTTATCTACCTAATAGTGCCTGTAGTTTTGAGTTATACTCTATTTTTTTATTCAGTCGCCCAGGGCATTGATCATGTATACATACAAACTATTGTTCAAATAAATGAAAGGGTCGCGTTTGGCGCAGCGGCTAGGGCGCTCGCCTCCCACCGATGTGATCCGGGCTCAGTTCCCGGCAGGGTTGGCCCGAATTTTCAGGCTTTTCCGGGGATCTCCCATTTAGTTAGCCTCTTAATTCCTGCGTTGCTGCATACACACCCCTCTACCACCCCGCACAAGTTCTGAAAACCTCATAGAAGAGGACTTGGTACTTTTCGCAGGGTTGGTGTTGTGGCGTATCAAGCTTAGGCGAATTCTTTTTTATGCGAAACTGTTAAACTTATTATGTTTATCTACGAAAAGAAAATACACTTGAAACTACACTTTTTTAATTTAAAAAGTCAGTATGCTTGTTATAAACATGATTTTGGGACCTCTTAAAACGGATAAAAACACTTTTTTTTTTTTTTTTTTTTTTTTTTAATCTGTAACTCCCAAAAATACCACCGGGATTTGTAAAGTGCAAAACAAGATGAGTGCATGTTGGCCTTTACGTTATACTACCCAAAAATAAAAGTTTAGGGTTACGGCATGAAGTCCCATAGGAAAGAGGCTACAATGGAAATCGTGCACGCCAGTTTGACGGCTGTGAATAGATGCGAAATGCTTCCCTCGAGCGAGGTACTCTGGCTCTTATCGCTCCGCTGTCCCCACGCGTCAAACATGGAAATTTGAAACAGGCACACAATACAATAGCCTCGACTATAATCTCCACTCTCTGAAAATGAACAATATCGTCTGTAGCTCTAATTATGTGCTAGATTTGGAAGCCACTTGTCTGTGCAGGTTTATAGCTTCTCATGGCAGTGATATAAAACTCTGCGTTACGTAAGAACAATATTCAGATCTGCCTGTAGTAGACAGATAACACATGTGTAGTGTCTGGCAGCACGGACACAAGTGTCACATGTGAGTGTGGTACTTTACTGTCTGGTAGTGCACAGTGTTGCCAACTGCAGCGGCATGCGGCGGGAAACTGAACACTAGTTGCCGTATACTTCAAAATGCACTAACCGGATGTATGTGAAACTCAGAAACCTGTACTGAACTTTGCTACAGACTTCTCACTAATAAAATTGCTTGCTTAAAGAGTGCGTGGTAAATAAATAAACTCTGAAAACATCCATTGATTCCTGTTCTTTTTTCGTAGCCAATATGGATAAAACACTGAGTGACAATCCTATATAATGGTATTTGCCAACTTTGTGAGTAAATATTTATCGAAAATTACTAATTAGTTACGCGTGATCTCGTGAGGTTCCGGCGTCAGAGATTGTGCCTCAGAAGTTCGTAACACTGGGAATTATTTTGTTTAAAACGTTGGCTAAAACTATTGTCTAGGATTGCTGTTGTTTAACTTTCGCAAATTGGCTTCAAGAAATCTACAGTTAAAGATTAATGTTTTTAGCGTTGAATTATGTATCACGCCCTCTTAAAGAACTGTAGTAAAAATGGAATCCCGTACAACAGTTCAGCGGTTGGCTCGTTGTGGCACTTGATGATTTATTAAGGCTACGTTCTCTCGTTTCTACCTTTTCAACGATATTAATACTTTACGTCTAAACGAGAGCAGATATCAAGAATCTGTCAGGCAGATTTGTTTAGAATTGTTTTCTCCATGTTGGCTGCTTTTTCAAGGTAGTAAATACTATGGTTTTTGCTAACCATGTAATTAACGAAATTCTGATTGACTTCTTAGTCGAAACCGTATAAATTCCTGCTTTGATAAAATTAGCTAGCACGGCAAAAACCATTTTAAACAAAAATACCAGACAGATTATAATTGCTAATGAAATAAATCAAAGCAATTGAATTATATCTTGATTCCTCGCATTGGGATGATGGAATTAACTTCTGAGCCTCTAACGTGCAGGTAACCGGCGCTTGGGAGGGATCGTCGCCATCTTGAATTTTTGTAGTTTGTGTCGTAACTTTTATTTCTGGTAAATTTATGGAACTTTAAACTAACTGCCAAATAGAATACATGTTAATAGAATTTTAGACATAATAAATAATTGTTTACCGTTACAGCTGTTACATATCTAATTGTAATTTTAAAAATTCTTATTACTTTCTTAACTGCAGTTTGATCTGTAAAGACAGTATTAAGGTATCTTAAATTATATTAATATACATTTTGTTCTGCTCTTAGCTTAAAGTTCCATACATTTATCCTAAATAAAAGTTATGACACAAAATACAAAGATTCAATATGGGGACGTTGCGTTTGTGTGTGAGTTAGGAGCGGTAAGGTTGCCGCTGACTGGCTTACGTAATGGATTATCGCCTCTCCGTGCAAGCCACTCAGCTGGCGTGCAGCGCTGTACTATTATCCTTTTTACTACGGGACTATAAGCGGTGACCACATCATTTTATTCGTAGACAGCATAGTTCAAAGTATAACGCTTGTTTCTATAGTTGTGTTTTTCGAATCCGGTTGTTACTTTTCCAGATACGGCAGTCTGGAAAACCCATTTTTGGCAATTTTTAGGGGCCCGAAAATGATGTTGGTAATAAACGTGCTGAATTTTTAAAACTACAGTGATATAGTTTGAAGTGTGTGTTATTTTCGTAGATATACAAATACAATGCGCGTTAAATAGTTTCTTCAAAAATAGAATAGCTGTAACTCGCGGCAACGCATTTGAAGCGCAGGTAGGCAGGTCCCTTAAGGTCTCGTTCATTAGTTTAGCAGTGGTTTCGAAAAAATATTTTTTTTTCAACGCAAATTAATACATATGACAAAAATATGTTCTTACAGTTTTAACACTCGTATATTATCGCTTGCATCTGAATTTTTCTGTTGCAATATACCGAACGGATTTTTAGATTTTTTACCCTTGAAATATCACATATTTCCTTGTCAAAATAAGCCAAAATGAAGCAAAATGTTATTTTGTTATTTTGCTAGCAAACGGTACGTTATTTAAAAAAAAATTGATAAAATTGTGTATCGTATGACTAAACAGTCTTAAATTATTTCAAAGCATTCGATTCCAAAAATTTCCGAGTTATTTGTAATTGTTTGAAATCAAGGGCGTAGACAGGGGAAAGGAGGGGTTCCGGGTTCAACCCCTCCCACCTCCCAAATATGAAGGGGTAAAAAATAATATTACTACCACTAGTACAGTCAATTTTTCGATACTAAAACTGCTTAAATAGCACTATTTTGTATCTTAAAACCCAAATTTTTGGGGGAAGGATCCCCCCCCCACCAAAAAAAAAAAAAACAAATCCTGACTACGCTATTGTTTGAAATATACTAAAGATCATGGACTTGAGTGTAATATATTAGTGCAACATTCTCGTAAAGAGTCGACACAAATAATATATAATATAAACAGAGACAACATTGCTTTCTTACCTGTCAATGTAGGTCGAGATCGCCCCGTGTTGTCTTTATTCGAGCACACACGCAGCCATTTATATGCCACGGCCGTCGAGTTTCGTCAGCGAAGAAGGAAGATATCGTGCCGGTGACGTAACAGTTAGCTTCTTTACGCGTCTACTGCACGAGAATTACTTAACCTTGAACGTTCGAGCAGCGGTAGAGTAGTGAGGTTTTCATCATCGTTCAGTGAGATAGTGACGAAATAGTTTTTGCGATTGAGCGGCATGGTTTATCTGTCGACATCACGGGCAAGTTTTGCGGTAGGCATAGTTGTTTAGCTTTCCGAATATCTGTCTCTTGCAACGTCAACACAAATGTAACTTGATTAATGAGGAAAAATAAAAAGGATGCAAGTATAAAAAGCAACTTGAATGCATTATTGGTTTCAAGTAGACGGAAGCAAATTTAGCAAATGAATAAAATTTTGCGGAAGGAATTTTTCCCCCAAAATACGTACCGTAAAATGGGATGAATAGGGACAAAATGAGAAACGGATTCATACACATTTATCTTAAATAAGATTATTATTTTAATACAATTTCTCCTTGTAAAATTATTGACTTGCCAACCTTAAAAAAAAACTCCGGTTTTAAAATTGTGTACTGAAACTTTAGATTCGAAATTTTGTCTCTATACAACCCGACGTCCATATTCACCCCATTTTACGGTACCTAAAACACGTACTGAATGATTATTTACTAACATAGTCCTCAATGTTAAACAATATCAACTTCGCCGGTATATTACATTAAAAAAAACTAAAATATTATTTTAAAAAAAAATATGATCAAGTCACCAAAAATGTTTTTCTGAAATTACAATCAATTTTCAAATTTGTAAGAATTGGCTTCAAGCGTTCGTAAACGTACAGAAATCGCCAATAGATGCATTTGAATATGTACTGTATTTATATTTAATTGTACCTAATTTACCAGTATTTCTTTAAATTGTACATTTATTATTTATACTGAAAAAGAATTTTTGTCTCGTATAAGTTTCCAAAATTATGTTTTAAAACCACAAAAGAAGTTCCCTCCCTTTTTTTTTCAGTTGTTATCATTTGTATTTGATGTAGATAAGAAAATACGGTTATATTCGGAATTAAATGAAGAACACTTCTATGAAACTTTAGAAGAAATGCTACTCATAGATATAATTTGCATTTGAACCAATTCACTTGGGCGTACATTATGTGCCTAACTCTGGGAAAAGGTGAAAATGTACTTTTTCCTTGGGATTTCTCCCTACAGTTGCAGAGTACATGTAGCCGGTAATAACTATATTAACGGCTTTTCTTAACAGTTAACGTCTCAGAATTTATTTTCTTGACTTCATTCATTCAATATATAATGAACCAAGAAGGCAATAATCTCGCACAACTAATTATACACGCAGTAAAGTACAAACCTTTATACTGTTGCGAGTGGCTGTATCAGTGATTAGAATGTCATGTCAGACAATGGAAATACCAATTTTTTTAGGTCAGAAACACTGTATCACATTTCAGTCACTTGCTGAACACACACAGAACTATGTTGCTTTCAAACAACTTCCACGTCCACAGACTACTCGGCCGAGTTTTGAGTAGTTCGCCTAACGGACAAGAGATGGCAGAAATCGCAGTAATACACAACAGTGGCGGTGCGCAGCGTCTTGTATGGATACTAATAACACTATCGATATCTCGCAGACGCGGGATCAAGGTCAACTCACCGCTACAGCAGACAATCTTTACGACGGTTAGGTAAGTTAATTGAGGCTTTACGTCTCGTTGACAGCGAGATCATTAGAGACAGTGAGAGACAGCCTGGTACGATGATGAGTCGGCCATGGCCTGTGTTAAGGAACCATCCCAGCATTCGCCTGGAGCGATTTGGATGGTTAGATCGCACAATGGCTGTTTCCGAATAGTGCCTTCAAGGATCCTTCGCATCCTTGAAAAGTGTCCGAATTCTACCGAGGATTCAAGATGCACCTTCGTGTGTGTCCCTCCCCTTTGAAAGTATTTGCAGAATGTAAAAATACGTAGTTGCGAAGAAAAAGCTATGCTCGCGCTTAGCTACAACTGATTTTTAATGTTGTGCGTCTATGT
>PNEQ01041021.1:16962-29719 GCA_003012365.1 Medauroidea extradentata
ACAGAAATATTTTATAATGTGTTTGTATATGCTTCAAGCCGTAGACGGTGACGTGTAGTTTTGATGAGATTTTTTCCATTTCATTATATTTACTGGTTTTCAAGTTTTGTATGAAGTAAAAATATGCAAATTTTGACTTTGAAGTGACATTACAGGAAAACTAGATGAGCTAATTTTTTTCCGTTAGATGTTAATGTTCACTGAAGTAATGTCTACAAAACTAACACTATTTTATACAAATATAAAATTATGAATTTTTCCCCACTTTAACGCCCTTAACATCGAGGTCTTCAGCGCTGGTGAGGGGTGACATGATGTGAGTATGGAGCAGTGCCGGAATGAAAGGACGGGGGAAACGGGATATCCCCGAAGAAACCCGCCGACCAACGGTATCGTCAGGCACGGTTCCCACCGGGGACCGACCTCGCCGGGAATCGAACCCGGATCCCCCTGGTGGGAGGCAAATGGTCTGACCACACCGCCACCGCGACCCCGGAGTTCATGTACATGACCGGTGTTATATAGCGCCGCGATAGCATACAACACGGACTTATACACAAACTGTATGAATTCAACTGAAAATTGCATCTGATTGTCCTTCGAAAAATTTGCGTTCAACTAAATTGAACAGTGATGTCCAAGATAGGTACTGGATTACCATGCCACTGCAAATATCACATGCCGTGTTTGAGGTTAAGTTCGCAGCCTACTCCTCAATACTGGTAAGAATGAGTTACATGTTACAGTTCAGTCATGTGAGTCTCAGTACCTGTCGAACCTACATGCATTGTGAATGGACGAATACTTCAGGCAAGATATTATGCACTACACAGAGCAAGACTCTCAGTGGAAGGCAGTAATTAACTACCACGTTTCTACAGCATTGAGCTGCTGCGTTTAAGCGTGCTCTGCGCCGAAATCTTCATGATTTTATAATTGTACCGTACACTGTCCAACTCTTACACATTACATTAATAGTAATTTCCCACAAATTACTCTATAGTTTTCGAACAAGCGCACGTCGATGTAGCGATTTCCCTATTTTGGCTACTGCCCAAAGTAAAAACTAGTCAAACGCTACACTGTAAAAAAAGTTGAGGTAAATTTACTCTACATGTATTGGAAGCTAATTACCTCTACAAGTGAAGGAAAATTACTCAACACGTGTCAAGGAATGTTACACAACTGGTAATGTAATTTTTCATTACATATTGACGCAGCCCTCTAGGACAATTTGACATAACGCGCGAGCGAAACTTCCGAGTGGTTTGTGTGGCGAATACACTACCTTGCGAAAATTTCCACACATATTCGGAAATCAGATTTCCCTCTCGAGATTGGGGAATATTACCGTACATATGATTAGTAACATTACTAATTTTTTTTCAGTGTACGAATTAAATAATTTGCAGTGAAAGTAAATGTGTTAAGCTACAGAATGACACATTAATTATTTCATGTAAATATTATTATTTTTTAAATAAAGGAACTCTAAGAAATGCAAAAAATTTTGTACTCAAGAATTATTATGTAATATAAAACATTTTTAACGTGAAATTACAAAGGTATCATTCTGTAGTTTATCACATTTACTTTCACTCTAACTTATTTCATTTCTATTGTTTAAATACTTTTTATTTTGGGTAAGTAGCGAAAATAGACAAATCTCTACTTTGACATGTGTTAATGCAAAAACTGTGGAACCGTAAAGTATTTTATTTGGGGGAAATTACTATTATTGTAATGTGTAAGGGTTGGACAATATTTGGTACCATTGTAATATTACGAATTGTTCTGTTCGGTGCAGTCTTAATAGGCATCAGTGTCCGCCATCTTAATAATCTTAATTTTTGCGTAGGATCCATATAAAGAAGTTTAACCAAAATGTTCGCCCGACATGGAACAAGTATTACGTCTTTGAACGTTATAAAATTGTTACACCTTCACTACGTTCGTTAGTTTGTAACTACTAACCGTCGGGACGAAACAAGTACTTTCTTCTCAAGGGTGGTCTCCAAGGTAGTGAAGCTGTGAAAATGTAGTAATACTTAACAATTTAACAATGCAATGTCTAACGTACAGTTTAGTTAAATTTCTTTGTATGGAACTTACGCCATAAAATTAAGAATTCTAATATGTTTAGTACTGATTCCTGTTCAGTAAATCGCATGAAAACTATTATCAAAACTGTTTTGTAAGAAAATGACCTCGTCAATAATACTAGATCGTCACTTCTAAATATTGCAGATGCCTTTTTTTTTTTTTTTTTTTTACAGTTTTTAGATTTAAATTTTGACACTTTGTAAGGCCCTTTGACGAATCATTATTTTGAGGTGAAGTGAGAGGGTTTCACAGCCCTTTAACAACGAGATCTTAAGAGCCGACGAGGGTAAAAAGGGATAAAGGGACCGCGCAACATCCATGCATGAGCCGGAATCGAGCCCAGGACCTCTCGCATCATAGATCGGCGCCTAAACCACTACACTACAGCATCATTATTTTGAATAGGCCCTACTGTTTACAGTATAGCAAAACCACTGTTGCAGTTACGTTACTACCATTTAAAAAAAGTTATTATAAGCCGATTTTCGCAAGATACCGTGTTTTTACGATGGTTGCATCTGTAAAAGTTATGCTGGTGATTTACAAGCTCTCCTAAAATCAACTAAAAAGTCCTCCGTAATGACGTTACCAACAAATCACAGAAAAACCTTCTTATTCTAAAATAGTCTTATATGAAGTGTTGAAGTGTAATACGTACATTGGTGGCAACTGATAGCAGTTTCGCAGAGTCGTTTTGTTTAGCGGTTGAACACAAGTAGCGTGGCGCACGACTGTGCTATTTGTTACGCTGAAAAAAGAGTATAGGCTATTCGGGATAAAGTGAGCACTCAGAAAAGCCGTGCTAAAGTTCTGTTTTCAGCCAATTCGTATCCTTCCGCGCGTAACGGTTGACGCCGGAACATACCTAACCTCTCTAGACACGTCACTTGATGTTCACGCGTGTACGATAAAACGTGCAGCCAGTATTAATTAATAAAGTTTGATAAAAATAATTTATTAAAGAAAATACAAGTTGGTCGATTTTTGTTGTCTTTGTTTGAGTATTTTTGTATTTAAATAGGAAAATACACGGAACTATATTGCGTAACTTCGCTGCCAACCTTACAAGCAGTTAGGCAAGTATAGTTAATGTTGAATTATATGCTGTAACGGCTAGTGATATTTTTCAAAGGTTAAAATTTTAGTGCTCACTTTATTCCGAACGACCTATATAGTTGCAGTCACCATACTTGTGTTAAAATAGGGACAACAAAACAGTTTGGTTGTTGGTACTACTCTGGACAGTTCCTTCAACAATCTGTTTTGTAGAAGAAACAAATAGCCTTGTTGCTTTTACAAACCAGATGGTAACTTCTACAGAACAGATTGTTGAAGGAACTGTCCAGAGTTGTACCGATAACCTAACTGTTTTGTTATCCCTATTTTAAACAGAATTATGGTACCTGCAACTATACTTTTTTTTTTTTTTTTTTTTTTTCCAGTGTACATGTTCCGGAAGGAAATATGAGGAACTGAAACAAGAAAGTTAAGTTGCGAGTAGTAACATATTACACTTCTGCACTGAGTCACTCAAGCACATGCACGCCGAAGTACATGCAGTGATACAGTCAAGTATATTGATAGGTTAAAATTAGTTTTTATACAGTAATGTTACGAAAATACTTTAACAGGCGAAACATGGACAGTGAATGTGGTCATTCAGAACATCTGTACTTTTTTTCTACACGGTTTCCTCTAAACTCTGTCTTAATTGC
Organism: Medauroidea extradentata; assembly: GCA_003012365.1. NCBI lineage: Eukaryota > Metazoa > Arthropoda > Insecta > Phasmatodea > Phasmatidae > Medauroidea > Medauroidea extradentata. The sequence continues at coordinate 20,781 of PNEQ01041021.1, forward strand.
AATATTTCTTGTCTTTTCAGCTCAAGCTTCCTCTTCAGCTCTTCAAGTTCTTGCGACTGTGGCAAAACACGAATGTTCTCCACCTGCTCATTCTCCATTTTTTTCTCTCTGCGGTCACATAAAAAGTAAAACTGTTGAAATTTGTACATAATATTTTAATACATTTATTGACGAGAGCAGCTACGTAAAGTCAAGTTACTCATACAGATTTCGAGATAGGTACAAATTTACTGCCGATATTTTGTATAAGGGGAAAATGCATGCCGGTTACAGCAAATAGTTACTTCAGTGCATTAATATGTCAAAAATATGCTTTCAGTACTTTTGAAGACTTGTGGTAGTATTAATGTGCTAAATCCGAAAAAAAAAAATTTAAATGCAATTCACAGGACACCTGCTAAGCTTTCTCTTTAAAAACTAAGAAATATTTTCAAATACAACTGCCTAATTTCTAGACGACGTAAAGCATTACTAATACTTTTACAAATAAATGTGTGTAAACGTGTTGTCAAAACACATCTTATATATATTGAGGTTTAAGAAAAGTTTTAAAGAATTTAGATGTATTTAATTTATTAAAATCTACTTAAGAATATATTAAATTAAAATTAACTAAGAATCGTACAGTATGTGAGACCTAAATTTGTCACTGTATCACATCTATCTCTTTTACGTTTACAGTAAGTCACAAGTTTCATTAAATTGTAAAGAACAATTGAATTGTTTTTAAATTATGTATAGAAATGTGGGCTTCACTGACCCTAGGAAATTCCACAATACAAGTTACGCTGATTTGTGTTGGTTGAAGTTTAATGAATGATTTGTTCTTACTGGAAGATTGATGATCGATTATGATTGATGACTGGATAAGTATTGATTGATGACTGTGGACAGATATTGATTGATTATTGTGTATATATATATATTGACTGATAATGATTGCTGTTTCGTGATTGATTGATGGTTGATGATGACTGATGACGATAGCCTAGTTAAACTTGGCAGAAATGCAAACTTTTATCGCCGTTTATGCAAGAAATGCAACTGTTAGGTGATCAAACATACATCACTACCATTAATTCAAGAATGGTTCAGTAATACCTCCATTGATGTACCGGATGCTCACGAAAGTATGTTACAAATTTTTGCGAGATGATTTCTTGTAAAAAAATAATGAGACAAAGTTACGTAATGAAAGTTTTTGATTGTCGTAAAACTAATGGAGAAAATTGCGACTGAAAATTTACATCGAAAAACATTTGTTAAAGTAACGAAAGTATGGATAAATAAATAATGAATTTTCGGCAGCGGCTACTGAAACGTGCAGCTGAGGACAGAGATGTCTGCTGCACTGCTGGCGGCAGGTCGTTGGAGCCGCGACATTCTCGGATCTTTAGGTCTCTGACACAGTTGGCGGTTGGTGTTGATAATGGTTGGTATGGGAAGCGTGGGTTAGCACAATACACGGTTGTATACCACATAGTTGTAGGTTAGAGGTGACTGAAATAATTTTAGTTGGTGATTAGAGAGGATGATTTATTGCGGGAAAACAAGGCTGTTTGCTGGGTTTCAACGCACGTTCAGTTTACCAGAAGATTACTGGCTTTCGCATTTATGTGGAGCTGTTGTCCTATTTGGCTGACCCAATAAGAATCCTGCTGTTGTAATATGATGCCTATTATTGGTTTTTAGACAGTTGCGTTGTGTCGACAGACATACATCACCTAATCATATGTGTTGTAATTAACTACAGCGCTCTCAAGGGTATGTTGGCAGAAAACATTTTCGCGATATGCCATCCTCTCTATTGATAATACATTTCGGACCCAGATTTCAGTATAATGCGTTGTGTTTGATGAAATAGAAATAAAGTGAACCTTAGTAATGTTTAATGTTAGCGTTAAGCATAACGTATCTGTATCGGTTGTATTTAAAAAAAATATATTTTTAACTACAAGACCAACAACAGCCACCACTTTTTATTTGTCGGTTATACTTAAAAGGTAATGTTTTGAACTTTACTATAATACCAACAATAGCTACTGAAATGTGAGTTGAAATGCTTTTGTGACCAACACCAACTACAACCACCAACAGGCAGTTCTGCCACCACACATCTGGTAACGTGTCCTTCAGCTGTCGCCAACACTAAGGTTAATTATTCTACAGGTTAGAAAGATCATTGTTAAAAGTTTGGCACAGGAAAAATTGAGCGCTAGTATCGCTAATGGGTACAAACTAACCAATCACAGAGCTTTCCCGTATTTTAAGTTACATAAAGTTGATAAATTAAAACGTGAAATTGTTTTATTTTCACTTTAAAATTAAGTCAAATTACTTCTGTCCTTTCCAAGCCTATGTAAATTTAATTTTAGTACAGTTTCGTATTTTTCTGGTCCACATGCGATTGTAGCGAAACTAACGGCAGAAATTTTCCCTGTGCCAAACTCTCCCATAAGAAAACACATTTTCTTTCTAACCTGTATTAGAATTAACCTTACCATCACCAACCACTATCAACAACGCCGACTACAACAACAATCAGTTGTGCCAGAGGCCTAGATCATACTGATGGTGGTGATGTGTGTGTGTGGGTGTGTATGCTGTCACCTGGATAGTGCAGCCCTGCGTGCCAGGATCAAGTCCTGCATATCCTGCAGCAGTCTCTGCTGGCGAGCCTTGGCTGCTCGCACCTCGTACTTGCGTGCCTGCAGCTCCTCCTTCATTTCTTCCTTCATTGCCGCCAACCGTTCGCTCAACTACAACAACCACTCTCTTCACTGTCAGCGCCCCACTTCTGGGCGGGCATACAAGTCTGCAGTCCCTTAACCTTGTAACACATCGACATGTTCGTTTGGATATACGCTATTCCTAGCGAATGTTTCTGAGATGCAGAAAAGCCTCGGATATGTAAAATGACTAACATGGGAAAGTGAGTAAAACAACAGGGATTCAACAACAGTACAAATAGTTTCCAAATACAAATATAGTCGGTAAATAATGGAAGTGGCTTCCTTGTTTGTTTGTTTTTCCCTCATTTTCGCGTGCTTGGTTCTTTTAAGAATGTGCGACTCGGCAGCATTCACTATAACAATGCAGTGTATCCAACCAAACACTTCAGTGTGTCGTACACCCTCATTGCAACAATAATGCAAAGATCAATATCCTGTAGTTGTGATAAACTACCATTCACATCAACAGAAGACCTCATGGGGGAGACTTACGCCTGCTTATCGGCTTGCACTCAGAGGCGAAGAGGCAAGCGACTTTAGAGCCTGCGCGCTCCCTGTCGTCACGGGTAATATATCCAGCTACGATACCATCTGCCTATAAGGACGACTCCTGCTCGCTCACCAATTGCCTGTTCACCTCTAAGTGCACGGCACTCAACTTGGGTCAGTCGTTCCTTCGACGACTTCTCTTGTATAGTCGGTGGGTTTCAAGACATCCTCATGTACCTCCAACAATATTATTTGTGCCAGACATTTTGTGAGGAATATTTTTAACGTAAATTGTTTATTTAAATAATTTTATGTTTTATTTTTCCTTGTCTGCAAAATCAAGGTCATTAATTACAAGCCATGATATTCACATTTGTAGCATTTTTAAAAATAAACTGTAACAAACTCGCTAACATTGACTTTTTATATTTCTGCGCACAGCGAATCAATATATGGACAGAAGTAGTCCTGTACTCTACGATATAAAAACGAATGTTTGTTTATTCGTCTTCTGTGTGTGTTTGTATATTATTTAGCCGATTGCGATGAAACTTTGGCGAGTTGTACGTGTGTGCGTCCGTGAAGGTTTCTGCCGAAAAAAACGGGATTGGGAGATGGGGGAAGGGCAAAAGTGGCACAAGGGATGAACGGGGTCCTCATAAAAATTATTGAAACAGATTTTTTTCATAATATTTTCTAAAATGGACATTAATGACCGTTACTATTATATTGTACAGTTGAGCACTTTTCAAAACGGTTTAGTTTTAGAAATGTCGCATCGAATTCAGAACCCCGTGAACAATGTAATGGGTACCAGCTAGTACTGCTGTATTATAAATAAATCTGACATTGGCTGTAGAGTAATGTAATTTGAGTACTCTCGATCATTACATTTTCCGTAGGGGATGTAAACGTACTTAGAGTAAGTGCATCCACGTTATGTTAGCAGCTTAAATATGATATCAATAAAATGTACTGAGCTGTTATCTATTGATTTGATGTGAAAACACAAATCAGTGTTCTTGCAGAATTGTACAAGCTGTCCGATACTGGTTTACAGTGCATTTGGTACCATTAAATAAAGGTTTAACTCTACTGAACTATTTTATTTATTTATTTATTTAAGTGGACTTTACATGTCGTCAATAGCGAGTTCATTAGACAGTTACACACTACTTTACACAAGAGGCGTTTTGGAGTAGGGTAAATTATCTCAGTCATGTGCCATGTTTTGTCGGTCACCAGGATCTTGATGAACGCCTGTGAAGTTGTTAAGGGTTTTAAGACAGTATGAATAAAAAAAGCATGCATATCTTTTTCCTGCTAAACATCTTGTTGATTGCGACGTCCGCAGTGCATTATTTACACGTTCTTTTATTTATATTTAAATATAATATTCGTTTCATGTTAGTTTCATTGATATTTTGAACACAGAGCATTCAGTTTCACTTAGTTGTTGTTTTGTTCATCTGTACTGTTTATAATTTTTTCCTACCAAATAGTGAATTTCTTCTACTAGTTAGGATGGGTGTCAGCTGGCCAATTCTGATTATTATCGAACCAGCACGAGACTCTTGAAACGTCAGGTTCGGAGTCGACTGCCGGGGCTGTACCCTGTGTGCCGCTGTCTGGAGAATGCTCTCGAGCCTGGTTATTGGAACCTATTATGGGCTGGTCCACGCCGCAACACCCATTGAATGTAGTTGGAACTGGGTTGTTGTTCACCCAGTACACCATACATACAGCTTCGGTATAGTACAGGATATGAGTGGATTCTCCAGGTGGAGGGAGTGGAGTGGGCTGCTTCCTCCTAACAGGAGCGAGCACCGGGAGGAAAGAGTGGGCTGCTACCACCGAAATGGAGCGAGCACCAAGGAGTAAAGAGTTGACTGCTACCTCCGAGAAGGAACTAGCACCAGGAAGAAAGGATGAGATGCTACCTCCGAGGAGCTAGCACCAGGACGAAAGAGTGAGCCACTACCTCCAAGAAGGAGCTAGCACCAGGAAGGAAGAATAGGACGCTACCTCCGAGGAGCTAGCACCAGGACGAAAGAGTGAGCCACTACCTCCAAGAAGGAGCTAGCACCAGGAAGGAAGTGTGGGCCATAACCTCCAAGAAGGAGCTAGCACCAGGAAGGAAGAATGGGATGCTACCTCCGAGGAGTGAGCACCAGGAGGGATGAGTGGGCCGCTACCTCCAAGGAGGAGCGAGCACCAAGGAAAAGAAAGAGTGTTGTTGAAGGAATTAAACTCAAGAGAGGAGTTTCAGCAGCTTATTTCCCCTCTGGGATTAGTAGGGAAGACTTCCTTTGATTTTATCTACAAACTTCACACATTATATTGTCGAGTCTATACAGTTCATATGAGTAATAATTATATATCATACAGTCGATCAGTAGTAGCAGTAATACAGTATTCAGATAATTAAAGTATATACAGGAAAGTATGATAATATAATTTACAACCACATGTTACAAAAATAATAAAATATAAAAATGTTTATATTTATACAGTCCGCCACCTATCGGTGGTACTACAGAATAACTTTATATTTGCTTGGCAGTGCGCCATAGATGAATATATGTGTGTGTTAATCTTTGCATCTTGTGTTGGTAGCACTGAACTGTGGTAAAAACAGAAGTTGTCGTTCCACAACTCATTTCCTGTGCATGCGATTACGAATTGGACCTTTAAAACAAGGAATGCACTGTGAGAAAATATATAAGACATTATTTATACTCTTCACCATTTAGAAATTATACACAGTAATATACACACGGATTTAAACACATGAACTATTTACACTATTTACACATGTTCTAGATGGTGCCTGTGGTCTTGGCATCTGTGTGAATGATCACAGAAGATGTCGGGAAGGATGTGCGATGCATCGGGTGACAGACTTATAGCAAGCGAGGTCAATAAGGGCTTAGAGAGAAACACCGAACGGCGTCAAGGTATGTAGACGAGCTGATCGAGAGGATGTCAGGTGAACATTCTAACACGGGTACACTTCACTCGGGTTATTTTTCGAACACTTCAAACTGAAATTTCGACCGACCTTCTCCACCCTCGTGAGCTTTCGAAAACACCTTAGGACAGGTACCGGTACAGGAGTCAACAATGTCCTTTGTTCAGGGACCATACCAGCATTCGTCTTGAGCGATTTCGGGAAATCATGGAAAATCGAAATCAGGATGGCTCGAGCCGGGAATCGTACCCGAGAACTCCCGAATGAGAGTCTAACATGTTATCGTTGTGCCACCTCGCTCGATGTCTGCCGTGGTAAATAAATAAACAGCTAATGGAGAGGGTGACCGAAGGTAATGTGCCACATCCCAGATTTGACATACTTATGAACTGGGTGCCTTTTATATATACTCTACAGCGGTTTATTAATCTCTTAGAAAGTTTATGGTCAACTACCTTGTAAATATGTAATCATTAATCATCACCATGCATGTCTGGTAACATCAGTATGCACTCGCTGATTCCTAAGCTAGTTTGGAAGGCATACCATGGATGTGGTAAACAACTCGCCTATATAAATTAGTGAGATATGATTCTAAATAATTTCTCACAGTTAACCACGTTTGAAATTATGAATTAAATTAAACACAGGCCGGAATCTGTGGCAGCATGCTTTCTAAACCAGAATGAATATGTACTTATTCACTTTATAAATTCCTTCATTCTAAATAAATTGTTAATTACCTGTGTTTTTCCCCCAGATATGGTTTGTTGAGACTGCTGCATTCGAAGTCAGTGAAAAACCTCTGGTAAACATTTAATAGTGAATTCCAATTCAGAGTGTGCATTCGTTTGTCAGTGTATTTAGATACAGTGCAGCAGGGTTGAGTTTGAGACATTATAAATGTGCCTTATGTTAGATTGTTTGAGTAAGAAATGTGCAATTATTTGAGTTTTTAAAAAAAATAATTTAATGTATCTGTATGAATGTCATTTCTTCACTATGCAGCCCCAAACTAAACATTTCATGTGCAGAATATCATCCCGTGTTTTCAAGAGGGCATGGTACATAATTCAGGACCACGTGCATCAGTTTGAAAATTGTAGGTTTCGAAGCCAATTTGCAAAGATAATACAAATAGCAATCCTAGGCAAATATTTTGCCAAATCTCTAATGATTTATGTTTACAGTATCGTATTTATGAAAAACATTCTCTGTCGCCCAAAATCTCGTTCATTTAATTGCGTGGTAATATATCACTGATAATGCATCATTCTAGGTAAATGTTTGCTCATAAAAGTTGGAAAATATTATTATCTAGGATTGTTGTATTGTAGTTTTTCCATAGTGACTTTCAAAAAGTGCTGACTTCAGTTGGAATTTTAGAGTTAATTTATCTAACACACTTTCTCAATAAGCTCCTACCGGTGATGGGGGTGACGAGAGATCAAGGAAGACCTACCTCGGCCAAGGACATCTCACACAGCAGTCCCAGGCCCGGCGTAGTTGTTGTGTCCATCTTCTCCCGTATACGCAGCTTCTGGATGCTTCTTAGAGCCTTCACCTGTCTTATAAGCTGCACACGTCGCTCCAGCTCTTCTCTTGCCTGTCCCAGAACACAAGCTCTATGCTAGCTCGCCGTAAAACTAAGTTCATCAGTCCAATTTCGAGGAGCAAAACAAGATGGAACTACACAGTAAAACAACTGGTACTTTACAAAAAAAAATTCGTTAAAAACTAGTTTCCGAAAACCACTATTGTAAGTTTGCAAAACTATTGTAAACATTACAGGAAATGTTTGTATGTAGATGTCTGGTTACTTACAAATATTTACAAAAATTAATTGTACATTTACGAATAAATTCTTGTACATTAAATTGTTTGCCGTGTCAAAAAATTTTTGGCGACTAGTTTTCAATTTTTTTTTTTTTTAATTATGTAGTATTTTCTCAAATGTGGCAAGCCTTTGAAGATTATTTTGTTTCGCATCAAACACTCTGCTCATAAAAATATGTCCCACTAGTCCCGATAGGTATTCGGACAATTTAGACCGCTTCAATGACATGGGACATTCTTGTTGTAGTGCCTAGCCTGATAATGTTCTGACTTTAGTTTACAAACTTTTTCTTGTAAAGTAGGAATTTTTTTACTGTGTACCTTTATTTGGTAACCGTCAAAATTAAACACTCGGTTTAACTCGTGAAGTTCACAATGCACGATGAGTTATGGCGGAGTATAGGCTTCGTTAATTCGGCGTAGTTGTTGCTTATAAAGAAGTAAATAAAAATTATCTTTAATTTGTCCATAAAGTAATTATAATGGGAGTAGTTCTACAGTAGGGCCTGCACTGAAAATCTACGGAAATTCGGTATCTTTAACGAATATCGATATTAGCTTAAAATATTATTAATTTATTAGACACCGTTCCGAGTTTTGTTGTTTGATAATGAGAGAGTGTGTTGGTATATGTGTATGTGTGTATGTGTGTATATATATATATATATATATATATATATATATATATATATATATATATATATACACATATATACAGGGTGGCCAAGAATAAGTGTTACAATTTGATAGGGATGGTAGATGTGCATGTTTGGAACATATTTGATTAAGGAACCCATGTCCGGAAATGCATCCTTATACCTGCAATGGTGCACCAAAGTAACAGGGGTAGGCAGGCAACCTGGCGACAACAAGCCAGTGAAAACATCTGTTGTGTTGTGTTATGTACTACC